>ML816611.1:116210-143432 GCA_009831015.1 Picea engelmannii
CCCGCATAGTGAGCACTAATGAATGGGGCCAACGTTGAAATTTCTTCAATATGTGCCTGTATGCATCGAAATTTGACATGGTTAGACTAGACACATGCCTTGACGGTATGGGAGGGTTTCAAGACTCAAGGATGTTTGATGTCTCGACCACACAATCTTTGATATCGTCCATGTTTGCAACAACGTTCATAATGGGGCGTCTCGTATTTGTCAAATGTCGTTGTTTCCATCCGTAGAATCTTTGTTGGAACTCTCTTGAAGTGTCATGGAACTTCCAATTCAACCACCACAAATGTTATGCACCGACCCCGCATAGTGAGCACTAGTGAATGGGGCCAACATTGAAATTTCTTCAATATGTGCCTGTATGCATCAAAATTTGGCATGGTTAGACTAGACACATGTCTTGATGGTATGGGAGGGTTTCAAGACTCAAGGATGTATGATGTCCCGACCACATCATCTTTGAGATCATCCATGTTTGAAACAACGTTCATAATGGGAGTCTCATTGTCAAATGTCGTTGTTTCCATCTGTAGAATATTTGTTGGAAATCTCTTGAAATGTCATGGAACTTCCAATTCAAGCACCAAATATTCCTTGCATCGACCTTGCATAGTGAGCAGTGAATGGGGCCAACGTTAAAATTTCTTCAATATGTGCCTGTATGCATCAAAATTTGACATGGTTAGACTAGACACATGCCTTGACTGTATGGGATGGTTTCAATGCTCAAGGATGTATGATGTCATACAGAAACATTTTGAAAAAATTTCAACGTTGGCCCCATTCATAGGTCATTGTTTCCCATCATGTACTATGGCCCTAGTACAATGTCTCTTAATAGTTGTTTCCTTTAAAATTCGACCGATCCGAAAATTAAAACGAAACGAGAAGAGCCCTAATACAATGTCTTTTAATAGTTGTACTCTAGACGAGAAGACTTGCAAACCCTTTTTGAAGTGTCGTTATTATAGTAAACTTGTTGCAACATCTATAAAATGCAACATATTTATAGATTTTATAACGTCGCAATTCTGATGATCATTGACCAAATCAAAGTTGACTTGGTCAAAATACTAGGTGACCATTGGAGGGGGAAAACCTAGTTTCCACAATGTCACAATTGTGACCATTATCTTCACAAACGTGGCAAGAGAGACGACTATGTCACAAACGTGGCAAGAGAGACGAATATGTGGAAAACGTGGCAAGAGAGACAACAATGTGGCAAGAGAGACGACAACGTGGCAAGAGCGAAATCAACGTGGCAATAGCAATGTTATCGGGCAATATGGAATTTTTTTTTTTTAATTTCCTCTATTTTTTGATAGTATGGCCAATTTTGTCCATAACGATGAAAACAGAACGTCAGAATTTTTATAATATGTACTTGTGGGGTAACTCAAATTTAACATCAAGTTTTAATAATGCCATTTCATTCTTATGTTTATGAACATGTTTCTTTGCATTGGATTTAGAACTTGAACTTGAAGAAGAATGAGAAGAAGGAGGTGATGATGGAGGTGAAGGAGGAATCTGAGGAGGATCCTCTTCCTCTTCACTTTTTCCCTTTGAAAATTTTCCCAGAATCGGTCTCTTTCATTCCAAGTAATCCTCGTAAAAAACTTTCACCATCTCCGACATAGCAAGGAAAGTTTTTTGAAACTCTTTCTCATCAAGAGAAAGGCCCTCTTCCGATGCCATCTTCTCGCTGTGAGAAGCTCTCTTTCTCAACCCAATTAATGTATTCTTTGCAACAAGCTCGCCTTCACCGTGCTATATATTTTCCCTATTTAACATGCAAAACTCAAATCCAAATGTCAACTAGTTCTGATACCACTTGATCCGAAAATATCTTTTACTAACTGTGGTTGAGTTATTAATTGCATGTGTTAATTAACCATTTAAGAAGTTGAATGAAAGAGGATGAATTTAATGAAGGAACATAGCAGCCATAAGACAATATACAAAACTGAACTGAAGCAATAAGAAACACAAACCATAACAAGAGAAGTGATAACGGAGTTCGGCACAAAATTGCCTACGTCTCCCAGCCTTTGTCTTAGTGGGGGAGGCTTCTTTATTAATTCTTCAATGCTTTTAAAGTACATAAAAAGTACATCAAATGGACTCCATTCTAATCTCGTTGTGTTCTTCTCGACCTCAGATATCCAATGCAACTGACGACACTGAAAAACGCTGAGTATAGCCTCCGAAAATGGCCCTCAAGCATCTGCTCCTCAACAGCTGCCTTACATAAAAATGTCTTTGGCTTGGCTTTGCTTCAACATTACTCTACTCTGACTGTCCCCCCATGTCCTCAAACAGGCCTGGTTTATATAGATCTAAAGTTGTTTATCCTTCCCCAACTTCCTCCCAAAATCTGGGCTCAAAAAGAGTCCAATATCCCCCAAAATGGGCCAAATCCTCCTTTAACAGGCCTGAAAATCAATAAAAATCCATACTATATAGTTCAAAACCCACCTGTGTAACAAAATTTCAAAAATTAGCCCAAAGGCCTTGGGCACGCGCGCTAGTATAGGGTCACATTCATGCCATATGGCCAAGTGCTAGCCCCCTAGGGGCTGCGCGTTGGCCTCTTCTTTGATATACCCAGTCGTATGGTTTATAAATGAAACAACCCGAAACCATGGGCTATATGTGCATGTCACATCACAAACTTGGCATATGTTATGGTCATGTCACAAAACTTGCGACCGGGGGCTGGGGCTAGGCCCCCTTACCCACGCTGGAATACATACTAATCAAAGTTAAATAAAATTTTGTGGCAATGGTTTCATAAGGAACATGTATGGAGCATTGGTTATTGGAGCACTGTGAAATATTTGCGACTCAAAAGGTCATGGGGTCGAACCCCATGAGCTCCAATATAATTTTTCCAACAACAATTTGAACAACACCTGGGTGCCATGTGGCACCCCACCATTTGCAGGCCTCTGATGCCACATGTCAACAAGTTATTGGTCCACTTGTCAGATCCATACCTGCCACTTGTCTTCCCGATCATCGTCCGTACCTGCCACGTTTCATCATACGGTAGGGCCACGTGGCACCTGTACGAGTGTACCACGTGTCACCCTTCTAGTGGTGACACGTGTCACACTCTAGATGGTCCATGTAAATTGTATAGTATTCCACTGTGCCTCTTCCATGTGCCACGTTTCCATGTCATGCTGACGTCAGCGTTGACTTTTTTTGGAATATTAACCTGTTGACTTTTTACCTGTTTGGGAAATCGATCAGAGTGCGATAACTTTTGCATACAACGTCCTTTTGAGAAAGTAAATATATGGCCGGAATCAGCACGACAATCCCGTCACAATGGAATTGGTTTCGTCTGATTATGAGAACATTCATTTTTTAGCCTTTTCTGGACCTGGGAAGCCTCCTGGATCTGATTCTGGATCAGGGATAACCCACTTTTAAACACGTGTCCACTTATAACCACTTTATCCACAAATAGTAAACTCTCCACTTCTAGTTGCAACTAATTTATTTTTAATATTTTCTTATTGCGACAACTTAACCCATGATTAACTCCTAGTTCACCCATTTTGACTACTGAACTTCTTTTAGGGGTCTCTAGAATAATTTGAATTATTTGACCTTATAGGGGCTTCTAGATAACTCAAGAGGGTTCTCCAACTTCACAAGGCCATAAATCTCTAACTATGAGGAGTTATGTGATGTTCCACATATCACCGAAAATGGAATGACATGCACTATCCATATATAATAGTATTACTTGCAAATAAATTGAGATTCATACCTTTATAGCTCAAACAATATTGAGTCCCTTAACCATATTGTTGTGGCTACCAGAATTTTCTACCAGACTTGATTCGAGGGTTGACATCAATGACGACCAACCCAATTAATCAACATGTTGAAGATTCTCATTGGTGGGAGGATTTTATTATCCTACTAGTGTTTGAGGTCCCAATTGTTGAAGATAAATAACATCTAACAACTCAAATTGTTGAGTGGGTTCAACTGGTGAGAATAATAAGATTAAGTTCAATCAAGCTAAATAAGAGAATTATAAGCCTACTACAATACCCAAAATTTAATATTTAATGAGGCAGTTGTTAATTTCCAAGGGTGAAGAAACTAAGTGGAAATATGGAGCTGAAGCACAGGGGGAATCATCTCTATCTAAGAGCATTGATAGGTAACTAAGTCACTAGATAAAAAAAAAATACTTTCCACTTTTGAATGTGCTCATAATTTGGAGTCATTGATGGATGAAAATTCTAAGCTAAAATATGACATGGTTAAGTGGTTAGAAGACAGAGAAGGTTAAATAGGCGATAATTAATATCCATGTGTGAAAAAATTGTTGAATATGTTGATGAAATGACAGCTTGAAAACCACCTACAAGAGTGTATTTCTTGTACCCAAAATAATAATGATACAAATTAAAAATTGAATGTTGTGTTTCCAAACAAAAGGTGAACATCTAAAACCATTGGAAATTTTGTGAACTCTATTTTAATAGCCTTATAGAAAGTAAAATCTATTGTTTGAGATCAACATACACCATTATGTGCTACATCAAACTTTGAGGTGGTCCACAAACCCTTATGTTCAGGACACACGACTTGGGGCATTGATATCTTGATTGCAAAATGAGGAAACTAGGGATGTAACCATGGAAAATTACAAATATTATTAGATAATTGTTGAATTGAGGGTAACATCCAAATGTGTCAACCCAAATGATGTTTGGAGGAACTATTTAAGGTTAATTGTAGATCCAACTACATTCCTAGTGTTGGAAAAGAAACAACTAGAGGTAGTTGCACTCTACAATAGATTGATCAATACCTCTAGAGATGAGTTGTTGCAGTGTGCTTAAATGAGGTGGATGGAACTACCTAAAAGGATATAGAGAAGGGAGCCCCACAATTTTCTGAGACTTGTAACAAATCTCTTTAGATATGAATTATATATTTAAGGTCTTTGAAAGATTCCATTTCATTAGATAGGGATAAAGTACAAGTTTCCATTTTTTTTCACCCCATCCCCTATCATCAACAACCCAGAGAACTAGAAGTTGCTATTGAAAGAATAAGGTCAGAAGAGATTATTTGATTATCACGTTATAACCCAAAGGAGGCTACAACCCATTGTGTTTCTTATAATCTTGGAGAGAAATGTTTGATATTGTAGAGGGTTGTTGAGACCAATATATCATAACAAGGATAGTTAGTACCCCTCTTGGACGAGGTAAGTAGCACTCAATAGCTCTTATTAAACTCAGATTCAAAGATAAATGAAGAGAAAGAAACAAAGGAAACAACATAAAAAAATATAGAATAAAAAGAAGCAGAAGGAGAAGTCAAATTAGAGAAAGAGATGAAAAAAAAAGTAGACCTACAAAATGCATCCATAGGTTAAAATCCATAAGAAAATTATACAACAATTGAAGAAGGAAACAATCAATAACATGAGGGACAATCGGGAGAAGATCACTGATATCCTTACCCTTTCCTTTCCTTTCTTTCTTTTTTTTGCAATAGTGACATGCAAATCTCTAAGTTCCGGGGTCAGATGAGCCCCTAAATTGGTTTATTTTGATCATATTTTATGGCCATTTTCATCCCCAAAAACCTTTTTCATTGCCATTTTTAGCTTAATACTTATTAATGCACTAACGAGTTTTATAAATATTAAAAAACTTATCGATTAATTACTTGAAATGGTTATTTTGATAGTGTCATATGAGTCTTTGTGTTGAAAATTCCTTATTTTTCATGTACATATATGAATGGTTGTTAGATATAGATATACTAACGAGTTAGGAGCTTTGGAAGAGGGGAAACACATTACACATGATCGGGTGAATTACTACACACATGATTGATTGATCGATTGAGTCACAACCAAGGATATTCAGAAGAGAAACTACAAAAAGGGGTTGATGGATGCATTGGAGAATTTTTAACAAAACTGATTATAGATGCATAAAGATTCCCAATAAACAATAGTCAACACAATTTTTTAAAAGACAATGGGCTAGAAGCCAAGGTAAGATTTCAGCATAAATTATTTGAGACTAAAACAATGATGAGAAACTAGGAATGGTGTTTTCACTAGCTCTAAAGTGTTATTGTTGTAGAATGATTATATAATTGTTTCGTTAGAATTGAGTGTCTTTCACCAACACTTGCCCAAATTATGAATTGAAAGAATATGAGTGGGTTATATAATCCCTTCTATATCATAACCTTTATACACTCATAAATTTAGTAAGGGACCAATGTTATAGTGGTAGTTATTCATTAATAAACTAGGGTGCATATATTTGACCCAATATTGTATCTTGACCAAGAAGACAATTTGCCTATGAACACACAGTTCAACTATTTCTTCAGCCTGATAAAAAGGGAAAATGGACCTATGATCCACAATATCCCATTAAGTCAAACGATCAAGAAGGTACTTGTCCCTATGAACCCTCTACATTGGGCCATCAACTTAGTCAACGAAGAAGGATCATGTGCCCCCGAATTCATTTCCTCAATAGCCCGCCAAAATGGTATATCTTTAGCATGAAGAATTTGGTGATTATGGGGGTAAGACTAGTTGTGTGGAGCCTTGGAACTCCCTATCAATTTTTTGGGATATAAGAACTCTTCATTTTAAATACACGCATCTGCAACTTGATTTAGGGTATATTTTTAATTGCACATAGTTAGGGTTAGTAGTACAAAAGGTGTAGACTAGATATTTTAATTTGAAAGTGTTTGCTGACAAAATAAAGGTATTGTTCTTTTCAGTTGAGATAATATCTTTCACAAGGGTTCATCAATCCTATTTAAGTTAGGGCCATCTTGAAGATATTTTCAGTGAATGCACATTCTTGTGTATATTTTTTATATGATTTTTTTTTAGTTGCGGTGTGTTACAATTCCCTAAACCAACATCTCAAGTTCTTGAGTGGTTGAGGAACCATTTATGTCTAGTTCATTAGTTAGAATTTTAATTTCTTCCCATTGAGCACCTTCACTAGCATAACATGATCTCATCATTGGTGGAAGGAGTTGCTATAATATTCATCACTTTATATAATAATTTATTTCCATAGCAATCATTTTTTTCTTCAATGATTAGATTTCCTTCTTGTAATATTTATTTATGAATTAGTAGTCCTTTACTTTCAAGAATTGTAGTCCTAGTCCTAAAGAGTGAAGGGGTTCTAAATCATCAACCTAAATAGCCAAAGGCATCATATGCTTGGATGAATTATGTCATAAAACACTTGAACCTTGACTAGTTTAGAATTGTTCCTATAGAATGGATGCATATAACAACATTTAGAATGATACCTCCCTATTCAACTACATTAATAATTCCATGCAAATATATTTCACAATCATAAGAGGGATGGAACCAAATAGAATTCCTAAAGAAATCCAACCCTAACGACAAGTGAGTACTAAGAATAAGAGAGGGAACCAGATTATAGGGAAAGATTTTAATGTTATCAAGATGTATGGGTGGAATATGCCCCTATTAGACTCCCCAATATCCTTACCCCAAGTATTTTTTTGTTAGAGTATGTTAGACAATTGGTCTAGATTGATGAATCTTGTTTTTTGAAGTCCAAGAAGAAAAGTCGCATAAACTATCCCATCATCATGGGGGTTTATGATTTTTTAGATAATAAGGGTGGAAGGGAGCCAATCAAGATCTTGGAAGAGATGGATTTATCTTTAGATAAACCATGGAAGTATTATCCTCACTTCATAATAGTAGTAGAAAAGGGAAATAAAAAACCAAGTCCAAAAGATAATGAAAGCAATCCTTCGAAAGAGAAGTTGGAAAACAAACATTCATAGATGGAAGTGAAGGCAATTTTGGAGGTTGATGCAAACCCTGCCAAAGCAATGTTAAAATCCTTCCCTAGCCCTCGACCTGAGAAATTAGATGTACCATATTGTTATGCCTTCTACAGGATTGAGAGTATTGTGGTAACGAAGGAAAATATGAACTTTTCAACCCTCACCAAGGAGAGGAGGAAGAAAGTGATGGAATATAGTTTCAACAAACACAATATGGGTGCATGGTGGAGGATGAGGTTATACCTTGGATACAAGAATATCCCTTATGACTAAATTCTTCAATATGAACAATTTTCTAAGTTACATGATGATATATTCAATAAGAATAATGATGAAGATGAAGAAGGAGGTGACATCCCAACCACATGAGCACCTCATATGGTATAAGGAGGGAAATAAATTCAAGAATTAGTAGATCAAGAAAATACCCAAAAGGGAAACCCAAAGAAAACCATATACCCAAAAGGTTCTACCATGATTCAAAGCATGTAATTTAAAATAAATGGGGGATTAGGAAAAGGAGGGTATATTTAAAATACCTTATGTTGAGAAAAATCATAAAGGCCTAGGATTATGAGTTGACCCAACTACCCCAACAATCGACAAGGGATACATCCAATCAACCTTCACAGTATCACTAGAAAGGAAAGTAGAATTTGACAAGAAGGTGGAGGACTTGACCAATATGCATCAATTCTTTGGCCTCATTGACTTGGGCCAATGAGAGGAAGGGCCTCAAAATGGGTATCTAGAATCAGTATCTCAATATATTAACAACCTCTCTCCCTCTAGTAATGAGGAGGAAGAAAGAAAGGTAGATGAAGTAACTCATGCATTAAAAGGAAAAGGAGAAAAAAAAAAAAGGCTACAAAAGAGTTTGCAAAGAAAGAAACAAAATAAACAAAGTTTCCAAAAAATATCCAATACGGGAAGCTACAAGGAAATTTGCAAAGGAGATGGAAAAGAAAGCAATAAATGATGCAAAGGAGAAGATAAAGGAGGAATAAGAACAAGAAATAAATAAAATAGTTGAAGAGTAGATAATCAAGGGAAGAAAAAGATGATGGGAAGGAAACGGAGGATGGGGAGAGCAAGAAAAAGTTAAGGTAAAATGGGAAAAAGGGCAATGATGTTGAGACAAAAAGGGATAGAACTGAGATATCATAGAGAGGAACAAAAGGAGGATTTGATCACTATAGAGTAAAATATTCCAAAAGTAGTTGGGAGCTCCTATCACATCAACCAAAGATCTCCCTCCCCCTCAAAATACTTTCACATATTTTTATCTATAGCAGGGAGGATCCCTAGCACACTTGGTGATAGATCTTCACAAACATCCAACCATGTACCCTTGTGGTTTTATATTCTTTATCCCCTTGATTCATGTGAACCCTTAGAGATATTCACGGAAGAAAATGATATAAAAAGAGTTAAAAAATATGCTTGGAATACCCTAGAGCCTTATGATCCCACTACCCAACCTAGAATCATTCCCATTTATGATGAAAGGATTATCCATTTCACCAAAATTACCTTGGATCCATTGATTTAAAAAATTATATTTAGAGATGGGTGCCCATAGCTAGAGGACTATGCAAGTTAATTTTGAGACCTTTGAATTACCACCAATCAATAATATTTGGATGGAAAAGAGATCTAGTAATATGGTGTATGATAAGTATGTAAAGTTTTCTTATTCAAGTGAGAATTTCAAGAGGAAATCCAATTTCATGATTGTTGGTGAAAGATATGGAATTTGAAAAGGGGCTAGTAGAGAAAAAACTAATATCTTTAGGAGAAAACCCACAAGTAATTGCATATATTGTCTTTATCCTCAAAGAGAAGTAGGAAAGGATCAAATATTTATAGGGAAACTAAGATGGACCAATATTTTAATAAACACAAAAAATGACGATGAAAGTAAAAGTTGACTATGAGATCAATTTTCTAAGAAATGAGAATATTGTTCTCAATGCTAAGGACCAATATCTTGAAGAAATGGTGGTGTCTTTAGAAATTGTGCATATAAAAGATTAAAAAATGTTGATTCAATTATATGAAGCCAAGGAGAAGATCAAAACCCTACATTATGAAGTCACGGAGGAAAACATGGATAGATCCTTCCCCTCCCATATCAGGATTCATGGGATAGAAGATGCTATCATATCTCAACTCCAACAAAAGATTGAGGAGATCCTCAAGGAAGTTGAGAGTTGAAAAATGAAACATAAATAATTCTTAGACAAAACAACAAGAACATAGAGCCTTGTTGATAAAATAAGGAAATACTTGCAGAGGCAAGGGAAGAATATGGAAGTAACCCAGAAGAAGTTGCATGAGGAGAGAGATAAAGTAGCAACACTAAAGGAGGAAAAATGGACATGGGAAACCAATCATGAAGAATCCCCAATGGATCATGCCAAATGACATGCAACAATGAAGTCAATCAAAAACACAATCTAGTGTTATATATTTTATTACACCCCTAAACTCAGAGATCACCTACAATATTACTTGGAATTTGATGGTGTCAATGGACAAGTATTGTTAAAAAATATTTAAATGATACTCAAAGGATAGTGGAACATAGGTTTGCAATTGTAGAGACAATGGATAAGGTCATATGATCCAGATGGATCTCGGTGGTCATCCACCTTTTCCACTAAATCACCATTTTGAGCCTGTGGTTTTGATAAACCATCATATTCACCCTTTTGACGAGGAATGTAATGGAATCTTCATTTGTTAATTACAGACATCATGTAATGATTTACTAGTGGTCTTATGTACATGCCTACATCATAACGTTAATGCACTAGATCCCATTAAAACTCTGCAGTTAAGCACGCTCAGGATAAAGTAGTACTGGGATGGGTGATCGCCCAGTAAGTCCTAGTGTTTTACATGCCTATGGAATTTTATAAACTTAGTCCAATTTATCCCACATGAATAATGGGAATTGTTCTCCTCTCACTCTCTCATAAACAATTTAGGTGAAGAAGGCCCTTTAAGCATGCAATGGAGTGTGATGTAAATATTTTTGTGAATGAATCGTAGCCCACATCTCTTTCTTTTTGATAGGCTACCCCATTCTGTCAGTTTGTGTTCTACAATGTTTTTCTCTCTTGTTCGTTAATAGAAGTTGGTTTTCACTATATTTTTGTGTTCTCTACATTGTCTTTGTGTATTTCCTTGTTATATATCAGTAAAGTTGTTTTTCTTCATGTAGTTCTCAAAATAATCATGATCAACGGTATCAGAGCAGGTTGCTCCTTGTAGTTTCTTAGAACAGGTCTCCGACGAGGTCAGGGTATAGAGAGTTGGGTCTCAAGCTAGTTTTGCTTGAGGAAAACTGCTCTCACTAGCCCAAACGACCTCCCATGGCGGAAGAAAAGAGAGATGACAAAGCCGGATATCCTTTCAAGATGTTGCTCGAGGAAGCCCTCGTGCGACATAGGAACAAGATGATGGAAAAATTTGCTCAGATCCTTCAAATACTACCGATGGTGAGGGTTGAGGCATCTTCGACAAGAAGCCATTTTTCAAGTGTGACACCCTTCAAGGTACAATTCAATTTCGATATCCCCTTATTTGAAGGCTAGATAGATGCAAATTCTCTAGAAAAATGGTTGAATATGCTAGAAGGTTATTACTTTGTCCAAAAAACAATCGACAGTGAAAAGATCACCTTCGCACTCCTTAAATCCCTTCCCCATGTCATATCTTGGTGGGGAGGTTATTCAGAGAGGTACACCGTGGATGAATTTACACTATTTGGGAGAGAACCCACTTGGGCGACCTTTGTAGATGCCATAAAGGAGGAGTTCTACCCTGTCAGAAACTATGATAAACAATACATGAGATGGACAACTCTTTGTTAGAAAAGAGACCAGATGGTACCAGAGTACACCAACATATTTCATACATTGTTCTCAAAGCTGGGTATAAAAGACTTCGAGTGGAACCTAGTTTTGAAGCACTGTAGTGCTCTACATAGGTACATTCAAACAAAGATGGATTTTTTGGACATCACCTCATTGGGAGTTGCTTATCGATATGCAGTCAAAATTGAACAGAAATTCAAGCAGAAGAGTAAGTGAGAGAAGCATGGAAAAGGAAACTCTAACTCACATAATGAAGGACAAAGAAAGGAAGTTCAAACTCAAGAGATTCAGTCCCAGAAGAAGGAAAAGAAGGGTAATGGGAAGTCTAAGAAAGAAACCAGAAAGTGGTGTGAGTTCCACAACATCCCTCAGCACAACACTGATGGATGTCGCTCAATACAGTCATTGGTGGCCAAGCTCAAATACAAAGAGATGAATCTCGACTTGGACCTTGATTCAGAAAATAATAAAAGGAGATAGATCATTGATGCATAACCCATTTCTACTATCACAACTGCAATAATCCAACCAAAAGAGGATCCTGAGGAGGGGGAATGACTCTTCCATTCACAAATGTGGGTGAATGGGACACCACTGCATTTTATTGTTGATAGCGGAAGCCAAAAGAAAATCATCACAACAAAGGTTTTCAAGCAGTTGGATTTTCCAACAACACCACATCTGCAACCATACAACATTGGATGGCTTCGCCAGGGTCAATATCTTTGTGTCAGCCAGCAGTGTCACATGTCATATGACATCAAGCCCTTCAAGGATGATGTATTGTGTGATGTTTCCCTACTGGAAGTCTGTGATTTTATATAAGTTCAACCATATATGTGGAAGCATCATGCTATTTATGAGTCTCGATCCCGTAGCATCATTGTTACTCTAGGGGGTCAACTATATCGGATACCAGAGGTAGTTCTGACTATTGTCCCACCAAAGCAATGCCACAAATTAATCTCTCATGTTGCAAAGTTTATCCTCTTCACAATCCTATTAGAAGGTGAACAGAAGGACACTACAACCATTTCATCCTCAACCAAATACCTTTCTATCCAACATAATCATATCGACAAGATTGTAGACAAGTACCAAGATGTTCTTGGTGCACCTACAGGGGTTCCTCCACACTTCCCAGTCAAGCAAGGTTATAAAATAACCCTCCATACTCTTCATGTTGCATCTTCACCGACAAAGTCCTCCCACACTTTGTTAGATCATGAAGCTAGATTAGTTGAATGGATCCAACCCCTCCAACAACAGGTTCATGACATCCTTCAAAAAGTTAAGAAGGACAACTTCTTCAACAAGGAAAACAACGCACCAAGCTTCAGATTTAGAAGACGTCTCTCCGTATCCCAAGGGAAATTTACACAATGGGGACCATTTCTTCCTAATGGGGGAGGAATGATCCAGATGGATCTCGGTGGCCATCCACATTTTCCACTGAATCACCATTTTGAGCCCGTGGTTTTGATAAACCATTATATTTATCCTTTTTATGGGGAATGTAATGTCATCTTCATTTTTTAATTACAGGAATCATGTAGTGATTTCCTAGTGGTCTTATGTACATTCCTACATCATAGTGTTAATGCACTAGATCCCATTAGAACTTCATAGTTAATTTCACTCAAGATAGATTAGTACTAGGATGGGTGACCGCCCGAGAAGTCCTAGCATGTTACATGCCTATGGCATTTTACAAACTTAGTCCAATTTATCCCACATGCATCATGGGAATTGTTCTCCTCTCATTCTCTCATATATAATTGAGATGAAGGAGGCCCTTTAAGCATGCAATGGAGTGTGATGTAAATATTTTTGCGAATGAAGAGTAGCCCACATCTCTTTCTTTTCAGAGATAGGCTACCTCATTCTGCCATTTTGTGTTCTATAGTGTTTTTCTCTCTTGTTCATTAATAGAAGTTTTTGACTATATTTATGTGTTCTATGCATTATCTCTATGTATTTCCTTGTTATATATCAGTTATATTTTTTTCTTCATGTCGTTCTCAAAATAATTTGGATCATCCTAAAAAAATTACATCCCAAATCCAAGGATTATTGGGGGTCAAGGACAAAATGTCTATGTCAATGGACATTATATTTGCACTTCAAAACTAAAGAATTAGAGAATCGCAAACAAGAGGTCCATAGGAATAGATAACCCCATCAAATAATTCATGGGTGACATGGAAAATATAATAGGCTATGGCCTTCTATTCCCATGGGAAAACAAGTTGACAATACATACTCCATAATTCTATGATGGGTTGTTGAAAGCAATGAAATCCAAGCTACCAATTGTGATGAACAAAGGGAACATTCCTTCGCCTGTGAAAATTTTCAAACAACGACACCCCTCTATTTCCACCTAGAAACTCATGAATCACCTCATCCACTCTAAATTCCATTAACCATGCAAAGAAAACATAGCATAACAAATTCTTCAAAATTCTAAGACATGGGAAAACAATCAACATTGAAGGGATGGCCACATATTGGAATTGTCTATTATTTTACCACCAAAACCATGTAGCAAGATATATCATAGGAGGTGTGCACCCTTTCTCAATACATGCCAAGATAAGTGCCATGTCATCCACCTACACCTCTTCATCACAAATGAAAAAACCATTCCAAACCTCAAAGGGAATTGGTTCAACCTGACAATAGTAGGCAACCATTGTTTGCTACAATTCTCACATGCCTTCTATTTTTGCAGCTAGTGCCCTTAATCAAGTATTAGAGCCCTAAGAGAATGCAAATTAGTTACCATTAGCAACAAGCCGGTCAAGTTTATAAGGAGCCTCAACATTAGAAAAATCATCAATAAATTATGTACCATTAGGCTATTGGAATTTCGAGAGAGTCTAATCCCTTTCATTGTATAATTTTTATTGACTCCATGTTAGAAGGATTTGTTACATTGGGTCCATTTTCTTCTCTTTTCGCATTCTCTTACAACATGTAAGCATATTTGTAAGCTCCATGATTTAGAAGAAAAAATAAATTCTGAGACTAATATTTTATAGTCCCCATCTAGTGCCCTCATTATAATGAAAAGAAATGTTGAAGTTATCATGTGATCAAGACTGAGGCACATTTCCATTGGTGAAATAATAAATTTCAAGCATGTTATGATGGTATCCTTCCATTTTTTGTCTTATTGTTATGTTGAATGAATGAATGGATCTATGTTTTTGTGGATGCCCATTTTGTTTTCTATCCCATGAACATGTTAAGTGAAAAAGAAATGGTCAACCTCCTCTTGCAATGTATGTTCATGTTCTTTTACATTGTGTATTCTAAATCTGGAATCATGATTAAGGCACCATTCTATATTGGGGTACTAAAATTTTTGTCTAGCAATATACGGTAATTTTTGTGTGGTGATCCTTAACCCTTAAAATTGAATCACAAACAAGATATTCAAAGAATATAAATGTATAAAAGCATATACAAGAGACAAATGAGATGAAATATGTGAAATATGTACCCTTGTATTAATTATTTTATAGAAACAAAGTAATGTTCACTTTCCTCTTAAGTTAGGGTGATCTCTCACTAAACAGAGCTCCAATTACAACAATACTCAATAAAAACATTATGTAGCCTCCTAGCTCTATAAATAGATTCTCAATAGAAAATACTAAGTATTTTTGGTCCCATCATTAATGAATACCAACTACCTAGTGGGCCTTATTTGATAAAGAGAACCCTTTTACATTAAATAAATATCCACTAACTATCTAAAGGGATTTATTCAAAGAATATGGTCACATACATTAATTGACTAACTCCTAAGTACCCTAAAGTAAGGAGGTTACGGTAGGACTCTACCATGCCCTCCCCCTTCAAAGGAAGCATTGTCCTGAAGGTTAGAGGTGTGGAAATTGTCATAGAATTGTTGTTATCTCCCATGTGGCATCTTTTGGATGCATGTATTTCCATTCGATCAATGCTTCTCAAACAATGTGACACTCTCTAGTAGCTAATACTACTTCTGAATGGACCCAAATGGACCCTTCTTAATCAAGTTTTGACAAGCTATTTTGAAACTTGAAATTCAATTCCACTACCTTTTTTATACAAGACACGTGAAATTTTGGATGAATCTTGGAGGAACAACTACAAGAGATAGTTTGTAGGAAACTTGTCCAGTGTGTTGGATGATCTTAGAGGGTCCATAGAACCTTGGTTCTAGTTTCCAATGGATTTTATATTTATGGGATGTTTGTTTATAGGGTTGAATAAAAATAAATGCATGATCCCTTTCTACAAAATAATGATCCAAGCAATGCCGGTCATATTGTTGCTTCATTCTATTTTGAACCAGAACCAGATTTTCCTTAAG
Source organism: Picea engelmannii (assembly GCA_009831015.1). NCBI lineage: Eukaryota > Viridiplantae > Streptophyta > Pinopsida > Pinales > Pinaceae > Picea > Picea engelmannii. The sequence continues at coordinate 132,333 of ML816611.1, forward strand.
TTTATAGAGAATAGTTGCTATGGAATGAATTGCGTGATCCACTACATGAACCTTTTACATTCCTAGAAAATGGGAAACCATTGACAAGGGTGTTTGGCCATAGAGAGCTTCATATGGTGTCATTTTAGTAGCACCATGATAAGTGGTATTATACCACCATTCTGCAAGGGGTAGCCACTATGCCAATTGATGTATCCTTTGTAAAGAAAAACATCACAAATAGGTTTCTAAGCACTTGTTGACCACTCCAGTTTAACCATCATTTTGGGGGTGATACATAGTGTTAATTTTCAACTGGGTACCTTGAAGTTTAAATAGATTTTACCAAATTTTCTTGGTGAATGTGGGATCCCTATCTGACAAAATGAAAGTGGTCATGCCACATAAATTAAAAATGAAATCCATAAAAACTTAGGCAAGTGAGGAAGGTGTATATGGATGTGATAATGCACAAAATGATCATATTTTGAAAGGATGTTGACTAGCACCATGATGACTAATTTTTTACTAGCTTTAGGAAAACCTACTATAAAATACATAGAGATTCCAATCCAAATAATTGTTAGGATCATTAGTGGTTGCAATTCCCCATGAGTATTCACCATCTCACCCTTGTTTCTTAGACAAGTTTCACATGCCACTAGAAAATATTGGATGTATGTTTTCATGCCTTCCCAAAAGGAGCACTTAGTTTGTTCAAAGGTTTTGTGAAATCAACTCCTCTAAGACATGATGGTCGGTGATTAATGCAACTCCTCTAAGACCATTTGTCTTAATGTGGAATTTTTTACCAAAATAATGTGCCCTTTATACTTCAAGGTATATTTCTTCCATGTATAAACTTTAGGAGGCTTGGGATATTCATGAATCCTTCAATTGAGTTGAACCATTGTGTCATTTTCCAACCATTATTGATGTGATTAATCAAGCTAATAGAGAATGAGTAAGGATAAGGAAAAGAGGGATACTTCCTCCTCATAATTCCTTGATAAAGAATCAACCACAAAAATTTATTTACCTTTATTATATATTATATCATAATCATACCCAAGCATCTTATTGTATCCCACTTATGCTACTCTGGTGACATTAACTTGTGTTCTAGAAAATACTTTAAACTATGATGGTCAATCTTGATCTAGAAATGCCTCTTGATAAGATATGGATACCAAGTCTCAACTGCATGAAGGATGGCCATCATCTCTTTCTCATGGTTGTATTTTCATAGATTGTGGATACACAATTGCTTGCTAGTAAATGCCAAGGGGCTCCCTTCTTGCATCAAGTTTGTGCTAAGACTTGTTCCCAAGGAATCATATTCCAAGACAAAATTCTTAGTGAAATCAATCTTTTCCAAGGATGGAGTAGTGCACATAGCATTATTTAAAGCTAATAAGACATGCTTAGTGGATTAGCTCCATACAAAGGCATTTTTTTTAGCAGGGTTGTTAATGGAGCAATTATTTTTCCACAATTTTTCACAAACTTCCTGTAGTATCCTAGAAGTCCTAAGAACCCAAGAAAGCTCTAAGTAGGGCCAATATTGCATAGCCACATATTTCTTGAGATCTACTTGCACCCCATATTTACTAACAATGTGACAACCAGTTATCCCACAAGAGTTAGAAGGCTCTATCAACATGCTCTATATGAAATTCCCAAATTTTGTTGTAAATCAATATATAATGAAAGAATACCAGCACTAAATTCCATACGAAGGGTCAAAAAATATTGTTCATGAGGCCCTCAAAGGTGGATGGAGAATTGAAAAGTCTAATGGGCATCACTAAAAAATCATAATGATCTTCTTGTGTGCGGAAATTTATCTTAGGGATGTCATCGTCCTTCATCCTTATTTAGAGGTATCCTAAATAAAAATCTAGTTTAATGAAAAACTAAATTGGGAAATTTGTCCATGATGGTCAAGTTATTAAGAGCCTGAAAATTAGGATGCATATGCCAATTTCCTTGTTCCTTTAATACCATGACCCCGAGTGATTGGTAAGGGTTGGTACTAGAAAATACGACTCCAACCTCCAATAGTTCATGAATGATATTTTCTATTTCATTCTTCTATGGAAAAGGGTTCCTATGAGGGCACAAATTGGGTAGTTGACTACCTAGAACCAAGGAAATGTCATGGTCATGCTCGCCACATGAAGGTGGTCATAAACAGGGTGTTTTGAATACATGTTGATGTTTATATAGGACCAACTGCAAATCAAGCTGAAACTCTCAATGTGGTGGGGTTTCCGCCACCTATATGGCATTGAACTGGAAATAATTCCTGAGTGGTATTTCTTCAATAAATTCTCCATACCTTGAGAAATAATAATTTTAGGGGAGCAAGATTTAAGTGGTTTCTACCCTCTCTTAAAGCAAATCATATATAAATCCTTGAAATCCATGGTGATGGGTTCAAGTGCATAACCATTATGTATTGAGAACTACATCAAAAGAACCTTTTTCATAGAAAACATGTGATATTTAAGATGATACTCTCATATTTGAAGTTTCACAATTTCACATCAACCCCCACATTTTAGCACACCACCCTTATCTATCATAATTTGAAAATTATGTATGGAATGGACATAAAATGGGTCTCTTCAACCACTCTCTATGAATAAAATTGTTGGTTCTTCCATTATCAATCAAAACAATCACCTTGTGGTTCTTAATTTAACCAATCAACTTTAGAGATTAGAGTGTAGAAAATGAAAATAAATTTGTGGTTCCTCACAAGGGGATTGTAAGGTTGTTTCTTGTTGAGGATGAGGGATTGTTTATTTTGAGCACACACTTATANGGGGGGGGTGAATCAATATAATTCTATCTTTTCCTTTCTAAAATTCATAAACCATAGTGAAGCAATCACATGAATGTAACAACTAGAAGACACAATATTTAACGTGGAAACCCTTTAAGAAGAAAACCACAAAAACTTATTTTTATAAATTTGTAGGCACCAATATACGGTAACAAATGTTTGTAGGCACCAACCTATAGGAGACATCAATCCCCTCTTCTTTTTGTAGGCACTGACCTAAAGGAGACACCAATCCCCTATGTTTTTTATAGGCACCATCCTATAGGAGACACCAATCCCCTCTGTTGTTTATAGGCATCAACCTATTGGAGAAACCAATCCCCGCAATTGTTTTTAATGTAGGCACCAACCTACTTACAAGATTACAATTTATTCATATGCATTTCCTTCACTGGTCTGCTTGTTTCTTCTGTCTTCACCAAAACTACTTGTTACTTTTTCTTTCACCATATCTTCTCTACACTCGCTAATTTTGCATTCACCATATCATCTTGGCAATCACTCCTTTTGCTTTCTTCAGATATGCTTAGCGCTCTCTCCTTCTTTTTTCACCAGATCTACTCAATACTCACTCTTTCTGATTTCTCTCTTCCTTCACTAGATCTTCTTGCTTCTTCTTCTATGTCTACCTTAGATCTCCCTTTACAAATTTTGCTTGCTAGAACGCAAAATATGATCTTCGCTAATATTCAATCGTCACTCATTTAATGATATTCAATCATCACTCTTCAAATAATATGCATAAGAATATTATAGTTTCACCTACACACTTTATTTCTCATAGTCCTCTTCTAATTTTATACTTTACCATTAGTTCTACATGAAAAGTCATGTTCATTTGAAAAGACACTAATTTTATTAAATAATTAATTAATTTCCCCCTTTTTTTATTTTTATTTTTATTTTTCAACATACCATGGGTAAAATACCACCATGGGTTTTAAAACCATGTGCACTTTTACTCCACTTTCACTTTTACCTTTTTTAATCCACTTCCATGTTTATTCCACTTTTACTTAACTTCATTTCTAATCCACTTTCATGTTTTACTCCACTTTTGTGTAACTTCATTTCTAATCCACTTTCATGTAACTTCATTTCTAATCCATTCCCACTTTTTTATTTATTACAATCACATTTCCTTTGAATATTTATATGTGAATACTTACTTACCTTTGACATCAGTGACAATAACTTATTGAACAATATCCCTCATTGACATCAATGGAAAATGTATGCTCCCCCTAAGTTGTGCTTCTTTACTGAAGAGATAAGAGGGATATCACTCCTAGCTTTTGTTTGAGATATTCAAATGTTTCTCTAGGAAGGGGTTTGGTAAAAATATATGCAACTTGTTCCTTGGTGGAAATGCATTCCATCTTGATACTTAGTTTGGCTACATGTTCTCTTAGGAAGTGGTACTTGATGGGAATATGCTTCGCCTTTGAGTGCATAATATGATTCTTTGAAATGTTGATTGCACTTGTGTTGTCATAGATGATTGATATTCGTTGATCATATTCTAGCTTGATATCCTACAGTTTTTTATTCATCCAAAGAACTTGTGTGCAACATGTTGTTGCTACAATATACTTAGCTTCTGATGTGGATAGAGAGATTGAAGATTGTTTCTTGCTCAACCAAGACACTAGATTTTTGCCTAGAAATAATGCTCCTCCACTTGTACTTTTTAAAACATCAACATTGCCTTCCCAATCTACATATTTATATGTTGATAGAGTAAAATATTCACCTCTTGAGTACCATAATCCATAGTCCAAGGTCCCCTTTAGATATTTGAATATCATCTTTATTGCTTGCACATGAGTTTCTTTTGGTGCATCTTGAAATCATGCAACCAATCCTACTGCTTGCATAATGTTTGGCCTTGATGTCATCACATATAGTAGGCTTTTAATCATTCACATATACAATGTTTGATTTTCTTCTGCAGATTCATCATTTTTGCTCAATTTACAACCTATGACCATGGGTGTGTTGACTGGTTCACAATCTTCCATTTTGAATTTCTTTAATTTGATCTTAAGAAAATTTATATAGCACAGTTTTTCCCCTTTAATTTGTTCTAACTGCAAAAACTGCTCAAACATGATACAACAACAATCCTGAAGAAGTCTGAACATTGTCACCAACAATGCAAAATAATCAGTCTTTGTCAATCCAGACAATATCTATATCCAACATAAGCGGGAGTGCATCTCTTATAACAGTCGAACATATTTCAGTCAGTCTCAGCAAATCGAAGTTGATTCAACAAGAAATAATTGAGTTAAAAAGAAGACATTAGTTGGGTTTTCATATCAACAACTTCAAGTATTCCCCCTCTAAGGGATCAATAAGTAGCAGAAATATTTCTCGTCGAAAATTCCAATTGATGGACAACCTAGATGAAATTCAATCAATGAATACTCGGTCGAAACTCTAGTCGGATTTCATGTCAATTCGATCCTCAATCGACCACTTCCAAGGAAACCATCAGTAAGTAAGAGGAATGTTGCATGACTATACAGTCGATGATACACAAGATATGAAGTCCTCAAACATCTAGTCAAATGATTCCACGACCATCCATCAATCCAATCGCAATGAATCTTGGTAGTCAATACTGGTCCACAATTTCGAATTTCACATCTCTTTTGCAAAGATATGAAAGCATGATTTCCATTCCTTCAATTTTTATGGTGAGGATGATGATAGGGAATGTTATCGCACAAATTGTAGGTTGGAAAAATCTCGACCCAATCCACAAGATGGAAATAAATGTGGGATATTCTACCCAATGTCACCCTAGATAAACCATCCCCTCGCTTTAATGAAGGATAAATCTAACACGAGGGGGGATTCTTGGGTGACCCTAGGGGGAAATGAGATGAAAATCGAGGTTATGTAAGTGAATCCCCTATAGTTCAAGTTGTGGAGATATGTAAGGCTCAATATGAAGTCTTGTTGATGAGAGAAGGTTGCCAAGAAGTAGTGTACCTGCAGAAGATATTTGTACCTGCCTGCGACACAAGAAGAGACGAGTATACAAGACTAGAGATTAAGTGGAAAAGACATTTAATATTTTTGTCCCAAAATACTGCAGTAAAAAAGAATATATATCAGCAAGGAAAAAATCTAATTACTTCAAATATAACCACTCAAAGCATCAAAGATTTACTGAGAAATGAAGCATAAAACAAGTAGATTAGTTCCCAATACTTTAACACAAACTTTAGTGGTATTAGAGGGTTGTTGTATGAATTTTTTAGAGTATGTTTGTAACATCCAAGTGGTTGTATCAAATATTTTCTATAGCATCAAGTTTCAACCACGAGAATAAGCAATTAATCCTACAAAAGGTTCACCAAAAAGCAATAGAATGATAGTAATGGCTTACAAGAAAAATTACACGGTTGAAATGCAAGTTAAAATTGAAGATATAGAGTGATTTGTTGCATCCCTAATGGTTGTATCATTTATTTATTTATATCTCCAAGAATACTATGCCAATCAAGATTCCCTAGAGGATTTATCAAGCTTAAAACATCAAGAAATATTCCAACTTGAACAAAATCAATATCTCTCTAGATCATGTTTACCAATGCAAGCAATTTATTTCTCCAATGCAAATAAAGATTAGTTCCTTGCAAAATGGGTTATGGATTCTTCTTGTATTAAGTTAGGTCTACTAAATCTCAAGGGGTGTAAGCCATTTTACTCCCTTGAGATAGAAACCCCAACAAGGTAAAGTCTAGGAGAGTGTAAACCCTTTTAATCCTCCTACAAACCTTTGCAAAAGCCTTTTCAACAAACAATAAAGATAAAACTTGGTGGGGGTTTTAAACACTTATACTCCTCCAAGTATCTAGCCAATAACAACCATGGAACAAGAAAGAAACCTAACAAATTGCATATTTTCCTTACCAATTCCAAAAAATTCCAAGACAAACCCTAGTTACCAAGTATTTTTCACCATCAAAGCACGAGAAAGAGCCTCCAAGAGATAGCACAACACTTCATTCCATAAGACAAGAGCTAAACCATATCACAAGAGAGAGAGAGAGAGAGAGAATGAATTTTCCTAAGAGGGGCACAAATTTCAGCCAAGTAGTCCTCTTATAATGGGAGAGCTATGATGAAAATGAAATAGAAATCATCCTTATTTATACAAATCCTCTGAAAAGTGTTTGTCCACTTAAATTTATGGTAAACCACAAAGTAAGGGGCCAAAAACCCTTACTTTTCCCCTTTACAAATTTAAATTTGATTTTTCACATAAGAAAACCCTAAAATAAGGATGATGTCACCCCTTTAGGGAAACGCTTTGGCACTTGGAGCAAGTCATTGAGATTGGAGGTGAAACATTGGGCCTCCAATGGAATCCCTCTCATGTGCTAGGGTCTCATTCATCAAGACAAGGCATCTCTCCATCCAAAATGTGTCAAGTGTAGAGTAAACCACACCACCACTCCAAACCCTAGCCATAGGGTGACGTCAAGCCCTCCAAATGTGATGTTTTGACCTCCAAAGGCCAAATGTTGGGCGTGTAGGGGCTAGGTGAGGTCATTCAAGGTGTCTCTCAAGCCTCCAAAGGCTATCGTCATCATTCGGTGTGTGGGCCATGGTATCCACCTTGTGGGATTCATGCCCCAAGGAATCCCAAGCTAGGTTTTCTCCTCCAAAATTGTCCACCAAGCAAGGTCATGCAAAGACAATGAATATGCCCTCCAAGGATATCAAGTCAAATGTATCATGATAAGTAAATCAAATCAATCAAAGAGTCACCTAAGCATGTGCATCAAAAACCACCTCATCAAATTAAAAAGTGCTCAAAGACCCTATGCAACTTGCCAAGTTTAGGTATGCGAGGGTTGACAAAGTGACCTTTTGGGTGAATCATCCCCTAAGTCAAGGAGTGTTTCCCAGGTGGACCCCCATCTAAACCATGTGTAGAAGATCAAGTGGATGGGGGAGAGAATTTTGAGCATGGGGTTCATGACATACAAGGGATTGTAGTGTCTCATTTATGGGTGCCTTTGTAGAGGGTGTGTTGCACCTTCATTTTTTGTGCATCCTTTTTCGAATCCCACTTATTGCATTTTTTTTTTTTAAATGTTTCCATGTTGAAGCCAAGGTGGGGATTCTACCTAATCATGAAAAACATTTCCCACCTTGACTCTACCCTGGTCACATTATGCTTCCCCAAGTTGAAGACAATGTGTGGGACTTCTACCTAAGCATGAAAAACATCGTACACACACGCTCTACCTTGGTTGGCATTTTTTCAATGTTATTTTTCACGAGTCCCATCAGTTTCTTATGAGAGACATTTGATTGTCCTTGGGATCCCTGGGTGAGAATATAGAAGGTTCATGATTGGATTTTATATTTTTCTAGCTACAAGCATATGGGCCTTCAGCCCCTTCTTCCCATGAAATGAAGGACAATCCATTTTTGGGTCAATACACCCAAAAATCCCAAAAGATAAGGAGGTGAGGGGATGAATTGTGGAAAATGGTAACTATGATCAGGATTTTCATGATGACTTGTCAAGGGGACCTTCCAATAGCAAACCCATCCCTATGTTAGATTTTTGTGAGCTATGGCTTATGTAATCCCTTTTAAAAAAAATTTCAACAATTACTTCAACCATAACTGCGACAACAAACCAACATCACAAGAATAATATCCATGCACAAGAACACAATAAGTATCATGGGAAACCCTTCTCAACAAGGGAATAAAACCCATCCAAATCCTTTGTTATATTCTTCAAGAGAAATACCTCCCACACCATCACCAAAATTATCACACAAGAGGGTGTTGCAATTTTCATAATTTCAGACATCAACATCTGAAATCATGAGATGACACAATGATAAGTGTGTTTCCTCAATGGGGATTCACCTTTATTTATATAAGACTTGTCACATCAAGTGATGTGTCTATTGGCACAATAGGGCTGACCTCAATCAATCAAAAGATAATTAATAATTTCCATTTTAATTATCTTTTATTATTATTATTATTATTATTATTATTAATTATGTTTTGCATTTATTATTAATCACATTAAGGTGGGGCCGACCTATACCCTTTACATAAAAATTAGGGTTATAGGTAGGTCTGACTCTTGAACAACATATAGCAAAGGATATGATACACCCACTAGTGTTAATCCACTAGGGGCACATCCATAAGGATGTCATATCTCTGGCTCACTGCATTACACAGATGAACCAGATCTTTACACGTTCACATGTGCTCGTCCACAGGCACGTCCACTCTACAGATATGTTTTCCCACTGCCACCGACAGAAGAATCATTTGGAGTCTTCTCATCAACTATGTTGCTTAGAGGAGGCTATCACATCATCTTCATTTATATTCTCATGACGATGTGCCCAACACTTTTGGGATTTCACATGTTCACCTTGTGCTCAACCACATGCACGTCCTAACTCAACAAATAACTTTTCCACCAGACAATCATCTGGAGTTCTTCTCACTCACGTCATGGAGGAGGTCATCTCTACGTTCCTAGCTCTGTCCCAGGAAGGAACCATGAACCCTTCTTAGGGGCTTTCTCTCAGGTTTGTAAGCTGAGAGAAAGGCTTCATATAGCTACAATGATCCACACCTCACAATTTTGTAAGATGGAGAATGTCTCACATAGATGCATTCATCAACACTCCCTCTCAGCTAGGGAGGCATTCTTTATCATGCCAAGTCTCACACAGATGTATTTTGAATTTTGTCTTGGATGGAGTTATCAACACTCCCTCTCAACTAGGGAGCCATTCTTCATGAGGTTAATTTGGTGAAGATATCTACATTCTTCTCATGTGAAGGAAGGTATTGCATGTGTATGATTTTCCTCTGCATCATATCTCTGAAATAAGGATATTTCATCTCATCGTATTTCGATCCACCGGGAAACACTGGGTTCTCAAGGAGATTTTCTCACGACTTTTGGTTATCATCAAGGATCCATCTCATGGTCAAGTAAATATGTCAAAAGCTTGTGAAGTCACATTGCTTCACACACTCTATGCTTATATACTCTACCTCTATAGTACTCAAGGCCACAAAGTTTTGTTTCATGCGGCATCAGGAAACCATGGCAAAATTTACGATAGAATATCAACCGGATGTGTTCTTCTGGTCCACTATACTTTCTGCTCAGTCTGAATCGACATATACTGCAAACTCAAGTTCACACTAGAGGCATATCTCAGGCCATATCCAACTGTGCCTCATATATATCTCAATGCATTCTTTGTTGTTGTTTAGTGAGTCTATCTCGGTTGACTCATGAAATGACTAAACACATTCACTGCATGCCATGAATCAAGTCTGGTGTTAACCAGATACATCAATTATCCAATCAGTTGTGGATCAGTCTTCGTCTAAATCATCGTCAATATTTTTCTTTAAATCCATCATGGTGGATTTTTCTTCCTGTCATACTGAACTTCTTTAATATTCTTCACTGTATATTTTCCTTGCTCAAGAAAAATCTTATCGATCCTCTGTCATACTTCTTGTCCAAGAAGTAGTCCATCATACTCATATCCTTCATCTTGAAATCAGAAGTCAAAGCTTAATTGTATCCAATCAACAAGACTTTTTGAGTAAGTTATCAAAATCAAGCTCTCGTCACCAACATGGATCAAGTGCCTCATCATAGGAAACTCCCTTTGTTTGTGAGAAATCTCTGGCTATAGATATCACTTTGTATTTCTCGACACTTCTATTAGTTTCATGCTTGATCTTATAGATCCAATATGGAAGTCATCACAGAATTTCCTTATGATCTCTGAACATCTTAACTGGAGCAATTAGATAAGCTGGAATAATGTTTGTGTCCCTCTGAACTGTTGAATGGGGAGAAGGCATTGTCTCACTATCAATCTCCATCTGAGATTCTATGGACCTTGAAAGGACATCTCTTCTGAAGTTATGTTTTTCAAAATCTGGTGAAAAAATCTTGTTCTGAACATATGTTGTTTCATGCATGCTTTCGCCCATAGAATCATAGAAGAATTTTGATCATGTTAATGTTTAATCCATTATTATAGATGTTTTCATTTCATTAGATAACAATAGCATAATCCAAGACCACTGAGAAATACACAATCACAAGAGACACAAAATTTATCCTGGGAAACCCTCTAGGGGAAGAAAACCCAGCAAAACTTCCTTAATATAGATAGCCAACACAATGCCAAGAGATATCTTAAACTAATATAGAAAGTCCTCTCCCA
>ML816611.1:166743-184964 GCA_009831015.1 Picea engelmannii
GACTTCTTCTTTTGGGTGGTTATAACCACCTTTAATATATTTTGGGGCCTCTTTAATATATTATGGGGCCGACTTCTTATTTAGCCTATTACAATTAGGGTTTGACCAATCCGCAAAAGGGGATTTGGTCATTTACAATACCCAACATGATCAATCCACAAAAGGGGATTGATATAATCAATAATGAATATATTTTATCTTTATCCACAAAAGGGGATAAGAATATTCTTTGCAGTTACACAATATTTTAACACGAACAATCCCTTGCTTCAACGTCTCTGTTGCAAGTCGTCATTGGTTAAAAAATTTCAGTAGGGATTGTTTTCTCATTGAGTTTGTCACTGGGGTTTCATCTTTTCACTACAACCATGTCGCCTTTCTCCCTTTATGATGTTGGTATCAAAGAGGGTTTGAGATTGAATATAGGGGGCCTTTTTCCGGTTGGGGAACCGTTGCAAGCTTACCCTTTCTCTTCGTGGGCGGAAGCACCTTTGGAAGAGGAAATCTAGGATCTAGGGAAACAAATAAATGGATATTTATGGTTTCTTAATAGAGGATATTCCTTAGTCTCTTATTCTTTAGAATGGAACTCTCTTTGTGGGTTCTCTGCATCGGTTTTTCCAGTAGGTTACATCAACCCTCAGAGGGGTTTTTCAGACCCTTTTTTGATAGTTGATTTCACAGAGTCTCTTCTAGCCCACTCTTAGCCGGCAAGACTAGCCACTATAGGGACAAAATTAGGGATTCCACTTGGTATTTCAGGGGTTCCCTCTCTAGCTGGGACAATGGATCAGCCAAGTGCACAATACCATCCAGTTGGTGCCCGCAAGTGGAAAAATAAGTGTGTTAGGCCAAAGAGTGTTCTGACAAGATTGGTCCTAGGAGAGGACATCACAATGGCATAGGTTCTAGATATGTCATCGACAATGGTGGTACGTAATGCTCGGGATCATTGTTTTAGTGTAAAAACCCTAAAGGATTGGGTTGCTTCCCTTTGGACAAGACATCTATGGTATGTGTCAGCGGTAAAGGTATCTTCAAATTTGCAAAGTCGGAGGATGCACTTTGCGCTCTCAATTCTCCATGGAGTGTGGACTCATCCCCCGTCTTCTTCAAATTGTGGTCACCCGTGTTTGATGTAGGAATGGAGTGTTTGGATGTAGTACCCATATGGGTTCAATTCCTTTGTCTCCCATTGGAATTCTGGACAAAGAAGATCTTTAAAATGATTGGGAATACCTTAGGCACCTTCCTATGTGCAGAGATGTATTTCTTGGCTTCAAATGAGTATGTGGTGGCACATATACTAGTACAAATAAACCTATGGGATGGCTTGGCGTAGGATCTGGAACTTGTGATAGGTGGATAGACCTTCATGCAAAGGTTGGACTACAAAGGAGTCCCTTTTCGTTATCGATGGTATCACAAACAAGGATATATTATGATCTAATGTTCATTGTCACTTAGACCCAATAATCCTACTGCAGATTATTTTGTAGCACAGAATAGTCGGGAAGCACTGGAAACAGTTGCTTCAAAAATTGTAGGCAAAGATTTGTCTTGGGAGGAGAAATTAAGGGCCCGTAAAAGACAGTCTTGTGGGGGTCCATCATTCGATCAGATTACTTTAACTCATATTGTCTCAATGGCCTTGAACACATGTCAAGCCTCAACTATCCTTCTTTGGGAAGCACCTCAAATGTTGCTTCAAAGCGTTCAGATTTCTTCCTACAGGGTACGTCTACTTTTCCTTCTCATTCTATTAATATATTGATAAATCATCTTTTTGTGTTAGGTAAGGACTGGCTAGGGCCGATTAAATATTTTTCCTTCCATCCTAACTACATAATCCCCTCAACTCATGCTGAATTGAATTCCCCTTCCACTTTTCCCCCACTTATGATTGATCCCATGACCATCTCTCCAATTATGTTACTTGTAGAATCAGATTCATCCTTGGATTCAGAAGGGGAGGCCATAGTCTACAACCTAAGAAACAAATAGGTGACAAGGTCTATGGGGATGGAAAAACCTAGTTTGGGGGGAAATTATGGGGTTGTTTCAGGCTTAATGGGAAGAGGATGGAAATCCTTTCTATCAAAGGATCAGAACAAAGCTTTGGAAGATGTCATGTTAGGAAAACAACTCTCACTTTCTGGGGCACTTAAAGAAGTGATGCCTCAAGAGGGGGTTCCCCAATGAAAATTATTTATCTAAATTGTAGGGGCATGGTAGGCCTGTCAAAAAAATTTGCCTTAAAAGGATTGGTGGCTTCCCATCAACCTGAGATCCTGATGTTGCAAGAAACTATGGGGGAAAGTGGGGTTGTGGATACCTTACTAGAATCTCTCTTCCATAGTTATGGATGCGAGAGGGAGGTCTGGAGGATTAGAAATTGGTTAGATAAAAAGAAAAGTAAAGATTCTTAACTCTTGGGGATTTGAGTCGGGTCTTGAGGTGGAGGTTTGTTATGCAAAAATGGGAAGGATATTCATAGTCCTAAACGTTTACGGGCCTTATCGGGATAGGGTTCCTTATTGGGAATCGATGACTCAAAAATATTACCTTTTAAGGGAAAATTTGATTATTGGGGGAGATATAAATTTATCATTAGGGGAAACAAAGGTCCGGGGCTTGAGGGCTCGTGTTTATCCTCTCACGGACCTTTTCCATCATATCCTTTTAGAGGTAGGCCTCTCGAATCTTTCCCCGTTAAAATTAAACCCCTCCTCGAGAAATAAGAGGAAAGGGGAGGATTGTATTACTAAGAGATTATATTGGCTCTTGATCTCTGATAAAATTTTGAATCAACCCTTTCATTTTAGGTAGTGGATAGGGAGTGGGGGGAAATCAGATCACTCTCCTATTTTTTTTTACATTGTTGGTGGTCAGAGAAAACCCCCAAGTCCTTTAAAATTCAATTTGGCATGGGAAAAGGAGGATATTTTTCAAACCTTGGTCAAAGAGTGTTGGGAACCTTTTAACTCTGGAGGGGGTGAAGTTGTTGGGGTTCATTTTGCTACAAATATTAAGTGGGTAAAAAAGGAAGTGGTTCGATGAGAAATGAAAAAAGGGATAGGGATGACAAGGCCCTTAAGGAGGTTGAGGATGCCTTGCAAGCCATTTATGATTCATAAGGAGAAGGTTATAATACTCCATATTTGAAATAGGTCATGTTGTCTTTAGAAAAGAAAAAAAAGCAGTTGTTAGAGGAGTGGGAGGAGGTCTGGAGACAAAAAAGCAGAGAAATTTGGTTGAAAAGTGGGGATGAAAATACAAAGTTTTTTTAGGCTTTTGCTAATGGAATAAAGATTAGGAATACAATATGGAACCTCAAAGACTCTTTGGGAAAAGAGGTGACTTCCTTCAAGGATTTGGATCTGTTAGGGAAGAGTCACTTCTAGAACTTGTTCAAATCAAATAATGGGACAAACATAGCAGAGATAATTTTCCTTGCTCTTCCTTTCCCATGGTTTGTAAATGAGGAAATTAACAAAGAACTTATGGAGGAGTTAATGGAGGACGATATCAAAGAGGTGATCCATAGCTTTCAGAAAAACAAAAGCCCGGGGTTGGATGGATGGACCATTGAATTTTAGTTGGGCATATATGATTTAATTGGTAAGGATTTATTGGTCGTGGTGGAAGAATCTCACAGAGAGGGTCATATGCACGCTCCACTGAATTCAACCTTCATAGAAATAATCCCAAATATTGACACACCACAATGCATGGATGAATTCATGCCCATTTCCCTCTGCAATTATATCTATAATATTGTGGCAAAGGTGATTTCTAGAAGAATTAAATGGGTTCTTTCTGCATCAATTTCCAAAGAGCAATTCGGATTTTTGGAGGGGTGTCAAATCCATGAAGCCATCGGAGTGGCACAAGAGGGAATAAATTCCATGAAAACTATGAAAATAAAAGGGGTAGTACTTAAAATTGATCTATACAAATCCTATGACCGAGTTAACTGACTCTATATCATGCTCCACTTAACCCATCTAAGCTTTGAGGTTGATTTCATCAGATGGGTGATATGTTGTATTTCAACTTCTTCCTTTGTCATCCTAATTAATAGGTCTACATCCTCTCTATTTAGGGTTGAAAGAGGTCTCTGCCAAGGGTGTCCGCTATCACCTCTATTGTTCCTCCTAGTGGCAGAAGGTCTTAGTAGGGCTTTGGAAATAGCTAAAATAAACAAAGAATTATGTGGAATCTCCATAACTCGAAATGTTCAAATCACCCACCTCATTTTTGTATATTATGTAATGATATTTTGTAATGGTCTACGAGGGGATACAAAAAAGTTGCATGACATTTTGGAACTCTTTGGACGTGCTACTGGGATGATGATCAATGAAGGGAAATCCACAACGTCAATTCAAAATTTGGAGGTGGAAGAGATTGAAACCTACAAGAATATTGTCACCTTCGAAGTAAGGTACTTTGATGATGGGTTGAAGTATTTGGGTTTTCATCTAAATCCCAATAGTTGTAAGAATATAGATTGGATGTGGATGCTAGCAAAACTGGAGAAGAGATTAAAAAATTGGAGCTACAAATGGATTTCACAAGCAAGGAGGTTGGTATTGGTCAAATCTTTGTTGGAGGCTATACCATTTTATTGGATGTCCTTAGCATGGATTCCAAAAGGGATCCTAGAAAAGATTAGGAAGTTGTGTTCAAAATTTATATGGGTAGGGACACAAGAAAAAGTAGTCCTTCCTTGGGTGAAATGGTCCACCCTGTCTATTCCAAAATATTTAGGAGGGTGGGGCCTAAAGAATATATTTCAATTTGCAAAGGCCCTGGATGCAAAGTCAATTTGGAGGCTAATAAGCATAGATAATTTGTGGACCCAAGTGGTGACTCACAAATACATTCGGCCTTCCTCACTTCAAGAATGGATAAGGATCCCTTCAAAGAAACACCCTGTGGCTTCAATTATATGGAAAACATTGGTGTCTTCCTTTGATGTAATAAGGGGTGGTCTAGCGTGGTGGATTGGTAAAGGGAACAAATTTTGTTTGGGTAGGGATCCTTGGTCAAGCAGCGAGGGTGCACATATTCTTCCATAAAAACCTTATTCAGAGTCTCCAAGAGAAGGGGTTGTTCTTCCTAAATCAGATTGTGGATTCTACCCGAACTACTATTTGGTCATAGGAATGGAAGACTCATATGTAATTGGGGCTGGAGGAAGGTTATGAAATTACATGGGAAAACTACACCAGGGCCTTGAAATTGGCTCATATTTGTCTTATGGACAAGGATGATGAGTTGGTGTGGGCCCTGGACCCTTTCAAAGTTTATACTCCAAAAATAGGTTATATACAGCTCAATATAGATCTTCACCTCATGGATTGAGAATGGTGGTGGAAAGGGATATGGAAGTTAAGTATTCCAATCAAATAAAAAATATTTATGTGGTGTTTGATGGTTAAAATCATACATACATGGGAGGTTATGAAAAAAAGACAAATTGCAGGTCCAGGTTGGTGCTCTCTTTGCAAAGTAGAAGAGGAATCTCATGTGCACCTTTTTCTGCTATGTCCTTTCATTAAGGTTGTTTGGAAAGAGATATATAGGATGATGGGTCAATTAATCTTATGGAAAGGGAAGATGGTGGAAGAAGCCTAGAAGTATTGGACCTAAACTGCTACAAATAGTGATATCATAGCACTCCCACTCCTTGTTTGTTGGGGTACATGGTTAGCCAGAAATTCCACAATTTTTCGAAGTAAAGATATCCCTTCTGAGGTCATTTTTGCTCAATGTATTAGCATACTTGCTCATTTTCCACAAGAAAAAGGAAGAGAGACTAGAAGGGAAATTCAAGAAGAAAGAGTGGATCATCGAAGGTTGTGGGATTTCTTTGATGGTACATCACAAAATAGAAACCAAAACTGTGGTGGTGGGGTTGTCTTGCATATGTCAAATCATGTGAGTTTCAAATCAGGATGGGGCTGGGCCCTGGAAAAAATAAATTTGTAGAACTGATGTCTCTAAAATTACTTCTCCTCTTTGCCAAAGAAAAAAATGTAAATTCCATTCTGATTTTTGGCAATTCTCAAATTGTTGTTAAATGGGTCCGAAAATTACAGCAATGTCATAACATTATCATGCTTCCCATTCTTGAAGAAGTTCAAAGACTCGTGGCTTCTTTTGATAATTTTAGTATTCATCATGTTTTCAGGGAGAGGAATATAGTAGCAGACCAGTTGTCTAAAGCACAACTATAGTTGGAGCATGGGAAGTGGTTGACATTAGAAGATAACAGTGGAATTATATATGAGTAATATCACAGGCCACTTATATAAGAACATCAACATCAATATTCTCAACAATTTTCTTTGAACAACAATTCACTTATGTGACTAGTTTTGTTTATTTCTCACAACCACTTAGTGGATGGATACTTTTCCAGAACTTATTCTGCTACAGTATCAGCGACAGTCGTATCTATTATATCTTTTTTATGTAAAACATTGAAAGCATCAATGTTGTGTGGGATAGTTTTGTATGCAAGACAAAAAGATATAGCCTAGAAGCTACCTTTTGGAACTTACTTTTTGAAACCAAGGGTCTCTTTCGTTAAACCCAACAAATGCATGAGGTCATGCATCTTCAAAATGTAATTTTCTTTCAAATATGAAATAAAATTACACTTTTTTAGAAAAAAAATATTTGAAATATGTTAATTTGGTAAAGAAAAGATACCATCAACATTACATTGTTAGTCTAATTCTTTTATTTAATTTATATTATTTGTAAAATACAAATAATATTTTATTATTACTTTATTAAATTAATTTTTTAAATATTAAAGTAATAATAATTCATTTTTAAATTAACTAAATTTGTAATGCGTGATATTTTGATTATCCTCTGAAACAATGATTAGTATGAAGTTATGTTTTTAGTTTAATCCAACCACCTATGCCACAAGGTTAACCGTACCAACTATATGTATGTATGTGACTTACAAATTTCCTTATGTTATGTATGTTGTGTCATTATGAACATGTTGTGGATGAGATGAGGTCACGATACTTTGCATGATACTTTTGTAGAGTTTGCATGGTTGCATGATTGATATATCCATGTTTTAATTTATTTATTTAACTACAACCCCATAGAAGGGGAATTGATTATTTGTTAATTTAACTACATGCTTGAGTTAGGTGGCATACCTAATTCCAATGGGGAAATGATTATAATGATAATTATGTATGTACATGTATTATGAGTTAACTTTTAGAAGGAGACTATGTGGAAATCTAGAGAATAATATCGTGCTCTAAATGAATAGTTAGAAGGCTATAAATATCTATCATCATTTATTAGTTATTACTTATTTTTGCATATTATCTGATATTTATTAAGGCTTTCATGCATAATGTTTAATGTTTTTGGAAAGTGGTTGTGTCTCATGTATTATGTTTTATGTTTATTTTAAAAGTGGATTACTTATTTTTGTATATTATCTTTTCATGTATAATGTTTTTGGAAAGTGGTGGTGTGTTATGTATTTATTAAGGTTTTATGCGTAATGTTTTTGGAAAGTGGTTGTGTGTCATGTGGGATATATAAGATCGGTTCAAACTATTTAACAAATAGATTTGAGAAGGTTATCAATATCTATCATCTATTAGTTATTATTGCATATTATATGATATTTATTAAGGCTTTATGCATAATGTTTTTGGAAAGTGGTTGTGTGTCATGTATTTATTAAGGTTTTATGCATAATATTTTTGGAAAGTGGTTGTGTGTCATGCAGGATGTAGAAGACTTGTTCAAACTATTTAGAAAATGGACTTGATTCAGTGACATGATGGATGAATAAAAGGTGAAGTGTCTAAAAGGTGTGTTGAGGCCCAATACCTTTGAGTACATAGAGTCTTGGGTTCTGTTTAGTACATGGAGAACCAATTTGTGTAGATGTGGTAGATAAACAAGAGAACTTGTTGTGCAATGTGAGGGAACAATTTCCCCTTCCCAAGTACGTGAGGATGTAATCATGTCCATACCATTAATAGCGATACAAGTGACAATGGTTTACGCCATGGCAAGCAAAGTTTGTTAAGGGAAAAGTGGAGTAGAGTGGAGAATATTAATTATGGAAAATGAATATGAGGTTATTAATAATTTTTATGCTCATAAACATGGATAAAGAATAAATAATCTAAAAATATGAATATTTAATTATTAATAATAATATGAAATCGTATTTATATGATCTTAAATATTCTAGAAATGTCTACAATGATTTAGGTGGGCATGCTCGAATTGAAGTTGACCACCATCCTTAGATAAGGTGGAATTAAATCACCCATGTGGGAATGGGTGGAGGGGTGAAGGGTGACAAATCTACTATAATAAATTAAATAGTATTTTAATCTAATCAAAATTTATGAAAGGAAAATGAGCGGGAAAGGAAGTTTTTGTTTGGAATTGCTCGAAATTATTTTGGGAAAGAATAATGTTGAACTCTTAACACATAGAATGAACTAAAGTACATGGTGAGAATTCCATATCCATCCATCCTTCACTGGGATCACAAGCTCAAAAGACCATCCTTCATAATCTATTTATTCAATTGAAGGGCTCACTCTTTTTTATCTTACAAAAAGTTATAATTGGGTTCACTTATGATATGTGGCATGACCACTCAAAACATTGGGAACGTTTTTTAACTTTAACATGGTTCATATCTAAAAAACATTGTTACAACTATGACTAACTGTGAAAATCTACATGATCAAATGATATAAAAAAAATTGTGTAATCAATAATATTGTATATAAATTTTCTCGCACATCAATTATAAGGAGACATAAATATGTTCATAGTTGTTGTTAACCATATATCAATGCAACTATTTTCTAACTTATTTCTCTCTTCATCATCTCACTTTTAAGTTTTGGCCTCTTTTAACTTATATAATGTACTGCTAACACTATATAATATCACCTTCATTGGTCATGGTGGATTACAGTTTTAGCCTCTTTTAACTTATATGATGCAGTGTTAACACTATACAATATCACCTTCATTGGTCATGGTGGATTACACTTTCTATAGGGAAAAGGTAGATTACTCTTTTTATATGGGCCTTCATGGGTTATGTTAGATTACTCTTTGAGAAAAATAGATTGTTTTTTTTATATATATGCCTTCATTAATCAAGATAGATTACTATTTCTATAAGGGAAAAGCTAGATTGAACAAATTTTATAAGCAAAAAGTGTATCTATGCACTAAATAAATATGGTTCTTTATCATATTTAAACTATATCTCAAATTCATTTTATTCACCTTGCAAGATCTATATGTATTGACCTACTTACTTTTTTATTATCTCTCTATATGTCTTGGCCTAATTTCTTATATTATGCTCTTTATATTAGTCCACCTAATCCTAATGACCATCTTTTATATACGCATTGTATTTCTAATTTTCTTCTTTTATTTTTCAACATAATGGGCCCTCACATTACCCAACACATGTGCATTCTCTAGTCATTTAATTCTACTTTAAATTGTATATTATTGACTTAATGGAAGATTGTGTTACTTGGTCTACTATCACAATATTCACCACATGACTCAATACATTGTTTCCAAAACTCTTACCATGTTGGGTACTTATTTGTTCCAATTAAGCAATTCCTTACTCTTAAGATATTTTTTGAAATATTCTCACTCCCCATTATTTAGTGCAATTTCTCACATATTATAAATTCTCCCTTATACACAAAACTACTATTACATATATTACCTTTTATTATTACTCTATAATATGGTGTAAAAAGAATAAATTTATAAAAAGTTTCATTAAAACCACATTTTTTCCTAGTCATTAAAATATTAATTATATAATATATATATTTTTTCTTTTAACATTGTTTTATCTTTCACTTTATACTTATCTTTTAATTTTCAAAAGATAGATCATCGTTTATGCAATTACATGGAAATTTCACTTTATACTTATATTTTAATTTCCAAGAGATGGATCATCATTCATACAATTACATAGAAATTTTCTTCTCAACCTAAAAATTCCCTTCATCTATCTTTCCTCCACATCGTCATCTCATTATTTATTCCATCCATGCAAATACATAGAAATTCTCCCTAGAGCCTAAGAACTCCCTTCACTTGTCCTTCCTCCACATCTTTATCTCATTATTTATTCTCGAAACTAGGAATCAAAATGATTGAAAGCTCTTGTCATTGTACTTTTCACTCTATTGAATGCTTGTGTTGTACCTATTTTCTCCTTAGTTGTTGCATTTTTTTGGCCCACATGTTTTATTAGTAAACGTACGATAAAATCTCTTAATAGGAAACATGACAAACTATGAAGGTTTGTTATCTAACCTTCATCTAAGGCTAACATCACATATGATAGGGAAAGTCCTTTACATTGAGTTATTGAAGGAAATGAAGAATGATCATCCATATATTTGAACAATTCTTGAGTCATTTATTATGTGATCTCCATGTTGTTTGGTGATCACTATTTTCTTTTACTATTAACTAGATACACTATAAACATTTTATTTTTTTTAATTAAATTGAATAATAATTATATTAAAGGGGAATTGCAACCACATCATATATCATTTTAACACAATCCTTAACAAGAGTCTAGTGCTAAATTTTCATAAAAGAAAAATATCCAAAAAAATTGTCAAAGACTATTTTCTTTTACTATTAACTAGATACACTATAAATATTTTATTTTTTTAATTAAATTGAATAATAATTATATTAAAGAGGAATTGCAACCACATCATATATCATTTTAACACAAACCTTAACAAGAGTCTAGTGCCATATTTTCATTAAAAATATATATCCAAGAAGATTGTCAAAAATATGTCTTGCTTTACACGTTTTCTTAAAAAAAAAAACATAAATTGTTCTTACATAAATTTCATTATACAAAACATGAAAAAAATATTTAATTTTTAATTTCTCCTTCACTATTGCATATTTTAATAAAAACAACACTTTAATATTGTAAATTATTATAATGTCCGCATGCTCTCTTTGTGTAATAACTATGGCATTACATTTTAATATTTAAAATATGTTTATCTTAAATTAAAATAGCAAATAACTTATCAAGATGTTATTACTATGTTAAGAACTTGTAATTGGATTTTCTCCATATTGAAGTAACGACAATGTTTTTGCGCATTTTAAAAATATGTGCACTCTCATTTCTAGTCACGTTGTTTATAAATCTATATATAGGGTGTATGAAGGAAGATCGGAAGGGATTTCGAGCACACTAAATGGGGAAGAACTTTACCCCCTTTTACCCGCGCTTTAGGGACTTGGGGGGAACGTTTCCCCTTTTATCTATTTCTCAAGAGAATAACAACACATCTAATTACCAATGTTGGATTATCATTTCTATTTTGTCTTTGTTAGTTTGTGGTTTTCCCTCCCTATTATTAATCAATGGCCTAAATGTGGGGCATCATCGACATGAAACGAAGGGGGTTGTGCTTTAATTCAATTTCATGTTCAACTTGGGGTTGTTTTGTTGTTTAAATACTTTTTCCCCATGTACTCGAGTTATACCTAATCTGATAACACCAATGCCCTTGGTAGTCCTCTGCAAATTAGGTGCTTGCTAAGATATGTAGTTGCATAAAAAAAGTCGACTTAGTGAGAATATTGTGAGCGTAGAGATTGCGACGAGTTTAGGGAGAGGGTGAAATAGGCTTAGTGAGACTCGTTCTTTCACACAGCGTAGGATTGACGTGGCTTTTCCCAATCCAATCTCCAAGAAATCCAATAAAAAAATCCATGGTTCTTCTTTCTGAACAAAAAATGAGCTAGCATTGATCCTTTATCCAGAACTTTCCCAATAGCACTTTCATATATCTTTGTTTCACTATATATGTATTAAATACTCCACCAAAGGTCGGTGGTTGAGTCCTCCCCCTATATTAAAAATTAGGTGATAAAAAAATTAAAGGGGATTGATTCAAAAATAACAGGAAATATCCCAGGGTTAGAGGAGAATCTAATCATGAAAAAATGATTATTTTATCATTTTCTCTTTGCATCAAAACACTTTAATGCTTTGGTTCTTTGGCCACTCACTTCCCTACATTAACCCGGCCATCTTCTTTCTATGAATGTCTCGCTGAATGGCAATGATTGACTACTCTCATGACCCAATTGATGGCACGGGAAGCAATGCCATTTTCTACTTGCAGGAAGATATTGTTGGCAACCAGCCATATAGAGTTGGAATCTCACGTGAATCAGAAATCTCTAAAACTATGGTCTCAAAACCCTAGCTCTATTCTTGGTTCAAAAATGAGTTTATGTAGTAATCAAGCATTGGACTATGACAAGGATAATCTTTGGGTGGAGCCTAGATCCCATCCCCATCATCTATGTTTCTCCACCATGCACCAATTGAATTCCCTAATGATCATGTTATCTCAAACATTAAGGGGATAGGAATGTTGTAATGTCTCATCCTGATGTCAGAAATATTGTTTTCATTGATGTTAAAGACAGGGGTGACTACAAATTTCCAAGATAAAGATTCCAAGATGGAGATTGTAGGAAATATTGTTTTGGGATTTTTTATGTTTAGTTTGGATACCCTATCTTTGAAGGTCTCTTTAATTTGAAGACTTGTCTCAAATGGGAGCGTAGGGTATATGGTTGAAAAACTTATTCTGAGACCTTTCCAATGGTATATGGCACTCCCTATAACTCCTTAGGAATAAGAAGATATGAAATATTTTGACAAGTCTACCCAACCAATTTTTACAAGTCGACCCCATAAATGAACGTAGAACCACTATAAATATAGGATAGATGTGTGCATTTGTAGTGCATAAAAGTAAGTAGAGAAAGCACAAGTGCATATAAGAGATTTGTGTTTTCACCCAGAGTTTTGAGTTTGGTTTTGTGCGAACGCACAAACAAAGGTGTGTACGCTCATTCGATAAGTTTGTGCTCACCTAAATAAATGCGCTAGGAATTCCATAAAGTGTGCATCAGACTAGGTTTTCTCAGTAGCACGCAATGTATAAAGACTACCAAGTGTGTGTCGGTCTGAGTTTTGTCAGTTTTGTCGGAAACCAAGAAGATTCCCATTGGAATCAAGAAAGGAATCACCGGGAAATCTCCCTGAATGATTATTTCCAGCAGCATACGAAGACGTGGGGCGGCCAGAAGATGAACTGGCCAAGAAGTTAAGATTGCCCCTAATATAGAGAGTCTACATGGATCGATGGCAGGCACCAGAAGCATGTGAGGCAGTTGGATCAAACAAGTGAGTGGAGAACAGGAAAAAAAGACAACGCTTCCTAACAGCAGAAGATAAAAAAAGGAATTCTAAGCTCAAATTGGCAGTTGGTTGGTTAGTCGGTTGATTGGCTATCTGGCTAGTTTGAGAGTTTTGAGTTATCTTAGCTACCAGTATTGACCTCACTCTGAGCCTACTTTAATCCTGTGATCTTTTGAATATATTCCTATGTCTTTGATATGTCTGAGTCATAATGCAAGGTGCATTATGTTGTATTTCCACTATTTTATATAGTAATGATATGAATTTTTGTGGTTGTCATAGGCAGTTKTTTATCCCTTATGTGATGGAATACTTCCAATAATAAAGATATGGMAATTTTGATCTAATATGTGTCTGTTATGAATGAGTTGAATATGTGTGTGTATAGTTTTAATTCTTATTCCTAAATAGGTTATCATACCTGAGTTACATGGATGTCAATTGCAGTAGTGCTTCGTATGATTAATCCTTCATCCATGTCACAAGACCTTATGGTTTATGTGATCCTCTCTACATCTCCGGTGAGACCTTCCTCAGCCTTGGCTAAGGATTGATATGTTGGTGCTTTGGGTTTTTTGTTGGACACCTTTGGACGAACCCTAGGTCTAAAACTCCCTATCGTTAAGAGGGACGATACGCGCAAAAGAGAACCCAACAAATGGTTTTGTTTTCGAGACCTGAAGTCTTGTTGAGATCGATGGAGATAAAGAAAATTGAGTTGGAATCCTTCTAAGGAGGAGATTTAAGACTGGATAGAAGCGAAAGAATATGAGTTTTCCCTATGAGAGATGCAAGGAATGTGGGTGAACACAAAGGAATGGAAAGGAAGATGTCTTTACTCATGAGCTCTTCTTTATGGAATTCCCATGTTTGTTGCATGAATGGTTAAAGAGACAAGTTGAATTCAACTCGGCTATGTTACCAGTGGAGCCAATAGTTTGGGATCAAGCTAAGCTTGATAACTTGAAGGTGCTAGATAAAAAGTGGACTCAAGTTATTGATTTTTGGTTCGCTCGAGTGACGGAAGGCTACACTATTGAGTTTTATATAGAATATAGTGCTTCTTTCAGCGAGACTCAAAGAAATTTCGAAGGTCCAAGGAAGTGGATGCCAGAAGAAATTTCACTTTGGATCAAGATGTTGTTTTTAGAAAAAATAATAATGTGCATGGATCCTGATAGAATGGTCGAGTAAACCCCCTAGCGCTTGGAGGGTTTGGAAAAGGTGGGGGGAAAAGAGCTAGAAGATAGATCCATTGAGGAGGATCAAATAATTTCTTGAGATGAGGTGAGGATTGGAATGGACCCAGAAGAGCAAAGGAGAAAAAGAGTCGAGAGATACGCAAGAAGAGTTGAGATGGGAGAGAAAGTTGACTAGAGGAGTAGAGAATAGTGCTAAAGTTTAAGCTATTATTAGGTTTCTTTTCAATTTACTAGATAACCATATCATAGATAGGATCACTGAGAGAAACACAATCACAAGAGACACATCATTTATCCTGCGAAACCCTCATGGGGGAGAAAGCCCAGCAAAAACTTCCTTAATATAGATAGCCAATACAATGCCAAGACAATACACCAAATACTACAGAAAGTCCTCTCCCAAGCAATGTGCCTCTCTCTCTTTCTTCTTCTCCAACTGCAGCTACCAGACTTGCACTCTGGATGATCGAATGAGTGAGTGAACAAATGAGTGGTTGGCTTCCTTTATTTATACAAACTGGCAAGCATTGAAAGGAGGTGTCTCTTCACTGGCAGGGCCAACTTCTCTTTCTGGGTGGTTAGAACCACTTTAATTAGCTTGGGGGCGACTTATTAATTTGCATATTACTTTTAGGGTTTTGACCAATCCGAAAAAGGGGATTTGGTAATTTACAATGCCTGACATGATCAATCCACAAAAGGGGATTGATCTAATGAATAATACATCAATAATAAATAGAATACCCTTTGCAGTTACAATATTTCAACACTCCCCCTTAACAAGAAGGGTATTCTACAACACCATCGGGAGAGAGAGAGAGGGAAACATCATCAACGTCATCTGGAACATTGACTGGTGTATCTATAAATCATCAAAAGTTTTTCTCATCATCAACAACACAACACAAGGGTTGGAGCATCATCAACATCAACACTAGGCTGAGAGTCTTCGGCACGAAGCTTCCATCACAACAAGAATTTGGCTACACAATATCATCAGCACGAAGCTGGCATCACAGTACAAGACTAGCAACACAACATTATCAACACGAAGTTGGCATCACAGTACGATACTGGCAACACAACATCACAGCACGAGGCTGGAAACACATCATCACAGCACGAGGTTGGCACATCATCACAACACGAGGCTGGTAACACATCATCACATCACGAGGTTGGCAACACATCATCACAACACGAGGTTGGAAACACATCATCACAGCACGAGGTTGGAAACACATCATCACAGCTCGAGGTTGGAAACACATCATCACAGCACGAGGCTGGAAACACAACACTACTCCCCCTTTCGAGGGCGGTCCTTACGGACTACACCAAGCTTATCTCGAAAGTGCTCAAATTTTACACAAGATAGAGCCTTGGTCAACACACCAACAACATGTTCATTCGTGCTAACATACTGGAGATTTATGGCTCCCCTCTACACCATATCACGGATGTAATGATATCGGATCTCTATGTGTTTTGACTTGTCATGGAACACAGGGTTCTCTGTCATCTTTATGCAGCTCTGGTTATCACATAGGATCATGGTTGCTTCCATCTCTAGATCGAATAGACATGTCAACAACTTCTGAAGCCATATGGATTCACAACTGGCAGAACATGCAACAATGTATTATGCTTCTGTCATGCTGAGAGCAACGCTTGATTGCTTCATACTCTGCCATGAGATCATGGCTAACCCCAGACTGAAACAACATCATGAAGTGCTTTTTATGTCAGAGACACTTCCAGCCCAATTTGAATCAGTATAACCACTCAGTCTGAAGTCATGATCTCCATCATAACTGAGACCACAATCTAATGTACCCTTAAGGTACCTCATCACATGTTTTGCAGCAACCAGGTGAACACGTCTAGGCTCTATCAGAAACTGACTAAAGGTGTTCACAGCAAAACATATATCCAGTCTGGTTTTCTTCATATACATCAACGATCCAATGATCTGTCTGTACATCGTAGCATCAATCAATTCCGACGAAGAGTCAACCAGGAGCTTAAACAACAACAACCCTTTCCCATGACAATCAGGAGCAACAAAATTTCTTTGATCATGCAGTACAAATCCCTAACCAAAACTTGAAAACATGTAATCTTGGAGATCATCATAAACAAACAAAGAATTTTGATTTCCAGTATGAACAGTCAGGCGCTTTGGAGCAGCAATTGTTTCCTCAACAAGATAATCATTCGACACTTCAATAGTAGGTTTAAAACGAATCCTACTATGATCAGCTAAAAAACTTCCACAAAGCAATTTATCCTTTGAAAAATGACCCTTATGATCATCCTTATAAACACAATCAACTCTTGGCTCATAACTAGAAAAATATTTAATTGTATTTGTAAATTCACCTTCCTGGTATAAGTTATGAGCATATAAATCTGCATTCTCATAAGTAGAAAAATCATATTTATCAATTTCAAGACCTAAGAAAGAATTGAAATCTGAAAATGATGCAGAAAGTTGTCCCAAATCTGATTTATGTTCATAAACATCCTCCTGTCCATACCCTGCTTCTAGTTGATCTGCATCCAAATCTTATTCATGTTGCTCATAAGCTTTACTTTGTTCAAAACTTTCATCCCAAAACTGCTTTGGCGGCCTCCCACAAGCTTGAAAATTATCCTCGATCTCCTCAGCATTAGTAAACATTTGTTCAATGGATGAGGATTTCCTCTCTCTAAGATAAAGGAACAACTCATGATGTTGAGCTAGCGTATAATATACCATGGCAGTAGTTTTAGAAGGTCGGATCTCCAAAGGCATACTACAATAAAAACTGTGAAGCCTCCTGTTGAATGTAGCAAGGGATTCTTCCTTCCCTCTTCTCATATTATTAAGTTCGATCAAATATTGATCAACATATTTTTTTTCACCCCAATATCTCAGGAATACACGATGAAAATCAGTCCACGAACAAATAGAACAAGCCTTCAGATTTCTAAACCATAAAGCAGCATCCTTGACCAAGGATTTTGAAAATAACCTAAAGATAACATCCTCATGCATTATTTTGAAATTATCAACGAAATCCTCAAAAGATTCCATGTGCTTATCAGTTGCAATATGATCATCTCCTTTAAACACGTGAAGGTATTCACAGAACATAGGAGGGTAAGCATTTAAGGATAGGCGAGAGATTGAGAAGTTTGAAAAGTTCTTTGATTCTTAATTGAGCTTCAGTAGGTTGAACACAAACATCAATTGGTTGATTGCAAGGTACAAGCGAGGACCTCAGAAGGTATATCCACTTTGTAATCCATCGGTTTACAATATGAGTCAATTTCAGGAGAAATTGAAACATAGACCTCATTTTTTTCAATAGGTTCACATGATGGGATAAAATCAAGGTCAATAGTGCATGAAGAGGACAAATCTTCATTACCCAGGGGAAAATATGAATTTTTAGGCTTACAATCATATGAATAAAGAAAACATAGGATGATCATCTTTGCATACAAAGGGAAAGACAAAAACGAGTTGATAAAGAAGAATAAAAGTTCATGGAGAAAGCTAATGAGCTGATACCATGTTTTTCCCTTCCGTTCTTTCAATTTTCTGTCAATAGGATTCTTCCTCCAATGGAGTCTTAGATTGTGGAGTCGTCATGTGAATGATATGAAGTCTAATATATGTTCACTTCTTG
>ML816611.1:185870-203518 GCA_009831015.1 Picea engelmannii
ATTACTAAAACCCTTTAAAGCTTGTCAGCACAAAAAGCATTTGTCATAAGCTCGTATAACATCAGCAAAGTGTTCAGAAGAAAACGTGAAGATGATAAACAAAGAAAGATAACAGACTAACCATCAATTTCATTAGCAGTTGAAGTCTTTACATAGGCAAGATAGATCAAAATAGTCTTAAGATATGTAATATCAAGCCAAAGCCAGGGATTCAACCTCTCTTTAGCTCTCTCTCAGTCGTCAGACTAAATTCCCCCCTTTTACATATGATTTTCCATGAGCTTTATAGATATGTGAGATATCAACTAGATCCTCAAAGTTTGGATCTGATCTACTAGACATAGATGACACCTCCTAGGGTGGAATTTGCACTTAGTCAAATCAACAAGATTACAAAAAATATGGAAACTCAGCCCCATACCTACAATATAGGGTTTGAAATTTAAAGCATTAAATACATTCAAATCAAATAAAATATTTGAGGATATTTAGAAAAAATATCCTCCTTGAACATCCATGTGTCTTCCTATCTTGAGACCTCATCTTGGCACGTCTGGAATCGAACTAAGGGTTAATTGTCCCATTTCACAGCATATGGCGAATTTACGAAAAATGAGTTCTAAAGATCTGCTTGTATCTCCCAAACCATGACACTTGTGTGAAAACTAAGGGAGTTTTTTGTATGTGAGATTGTGCTTGAGAAAAACCTCTTTCATTTTTCCAAAATACCTATCCATATCCTTGTAATATGTGCCCAAAGATAATGACTAAAATAGGAAAATTATTGTATTTTCAAATCTGAAAAATGAGTTGTAAAGTTATACTTGTATCTCCCAAACCATGACACATGTGTAAAAACTGAGGGAGATTTTTTGATATGAGTTTTCTCTTGAGAATAATCTCTTTCAATATTTCAAAATACCTCTCCATATGGTCAGAGTTTGAGCCCAAAGATGATGACTAAAACAGTAAAATTCTTGTATTTTCAAATCTGAAAAATGAATTGTAAAGCTCGGCTTGTATCTCCCAAACCATGACACCTGTGCAAAAACTAAGGGATTTTTTTTTATATGAGTCTGTGCTTGAGAAAAACCTCTTTCATTTTTTCAAAATACCTCTCCATATGGTCAGAGTCTGAGTTTGAAATTGACTGCAAAAATAGTCATGTCCACAAAATCCCTTGTTTTTTGTGTGGAGAGTTGCAGGAACTTCCTGTAGCGACATACAAAAAAACCAGTTTTGCACGTTTTCAACTCCTTTCCTTGCCCAATTTACAAATGATCATAACAAAAAGAGTAATGACACCTTAGATACAAGAAAAAAAAAGGTATATTTCGTTATCCATCATTTTCAATCATAGTTTAGGATGTGTATAAGAGGTGAAGTTCTCAAACTGTCAGATCTCCATGAAAAACAGATGAAGTTGTTTCGACTAGCGAATCCAAACTACGTATTATGGTCTGTTGGGATTGAGAAAGAGTTTTCATTCTCGTGGGCTTATCCCCTTGGTAGCTTGGTGCTTAACCTCGACATTTTGTGGACTAATTGGAGATTGGGCCTATGGGCCCTATATTGATTTAGCCAAATTTATTAATAAAAATAAATAAAAACCATGCATAAAGGCTGAGGAGAAAAATTGGCTTAAAAACCAATTTAAATTCAAAATTTGTCAAACTTTGAATCTTTGCCAAGAGAACCTAAATATCTTAACCAAAAATGTGAATCCCGAGCATTTCCTACCAAAAATTGATGGAGGCGCTACTGGAAGTTCCCGTAGAAAAATTTGTTCCTTGAAATTGCTCAAGACAGAAAGAGTGTTAGCACTTAGCAAGGTGCTCTACAGGGTTAAGGAATTTATATTTCATCAACATCCAAAGGCCACCGGCCCTAGAGTGGTTTGTTTATACCATCAATCGGTGGAAAAACTAAAAGAAGCAGTACATTTATGGAATATTGATGCAGACAATATTGATGATGAAGACACCTGCGTCATCCAGATCATAGAATCAAAAGGAGAGCATGCACTAAAGGACAAGGTGGCATAGACAACCACACCACATTATAATGGCCCCATAAAGGCTAAGAAGCACAATATTGGTACGGTTGAAACTTTCAATAAAATTTTAAACCATGCCTTAACCAAAGTTTGTAATGTGCAGCGTAATGACTGGGATTAGCATATCCCTGTAGTATTATGGGCCTATCGAACCGCATGTAAAAGAATTACTAAGAACACACTCTTCATATTAGTCTATGGATAGGAAGCAGTCATGCCATTAGAATTTGTTGTCCCTAGCCTTCAGATCACCCTTGCAACTCAAATGATCGATGATCAATCCCTTCATCATAGGTTAGATGAGCTTATGGAACTCAAGGAAGATAGAATAATAGCAGGCTTCAACCAGGTGGTGGAGAAAGACAAATAGAAGGCCTAGCATGACCATAACATCCACTAGAAAATCCTTCATTAAAGATCTCTAGTTTTGTTATATGACAACAAATATTTACAACATCCCGGTAAGCTACGCATGCATTGGTTGAGTCTATTTCGGATAATCTATATCGGTGAAGTAGGTGTCTCCAAGAAAGAAACCCTACAAGGAAAACCACTCAAAGTTCTCATCAATGATAGCAGGTTGAAGGTGTACTATGTCCCTCAAAGGTCAAACACCATTTAATCTTTTGTTAGCTTTATCGCTCGATATAGTAATATTAGCATAAGTTGTACATTATTTAGGACAGCTCATAGTCGGTATAATTTACATTTTGACAATGCAAGCATTCATCTCAATCACTCAGGCAGTATTAATCGAGTGGCATAGGGTGTAGATCATCGATATTTCTAAGTACGACTACGTTTTTTCCAACAAGTATAGGGTGTTCTTTATGTACACATCACGTGGTGTTGGTGAAGTTATTGATGCTTTAGCTTTGAAAAGGGAAAATAATCTCATTTGAGTCCTTCACACATGTCGCAAGTACACATTGGGTTGCAGTATCGCATTCTCTCATCACCCTCTCCACATAATCGATCCACAATATCGATCCACCCATCCTCTACATTTTATTGCCACTTACTTCTTGCCCTTCAAACCATCCCTTCCTTCGCATTGTTGTGTCGTCCTCCTTCCTCGTCCCCATCATCTCCCACCTATATATTTCACTCCCTTGATTAAATATAGTGTAATTCTCTACCAGCACATATCATGATTTCCTTTCTCATCTTGTTGTGATTCTCCCACTCCCCCATCATGGCGTAGCTTAGTCGACTATCCATATTATTTTATCAATAGTTTGATCGACCAACCCAAGAGGTTATCATGTTGTATTCCAGGAGGTGGTTATTATATCAACCCATACTCGGTCATCATCTGTCCACCCCCTATCCTCGACAGTATCAGCTTCGTAACCCCCAGCTTTATGAACTATGTTTTCTTCTCAAAATTTCTCTCCATCCCCCTACACCAAGAGCTAATTGAATCTTAACCATGATTCATCCCCTTTGTTGTTAAGATGAGACCCTACTCAGTGGCTCGCTCCGCCCCCTCCTCCCACCCATCGTCATCGCAACCTCCCCCAGAGAAAACAAGATGGGCCAAATTCCTCTAGTTAATCCCATGCATATCAGTCGTACTCTCACATCCTGTCATCGACCCACAAACCCCTAGAATTAGACCAGTTGAGACCTCTAGCTCGGTTTGGCCATCCCAAAAATAAAAATAAAATAAAATAAAAAAGAGAATGATGCTTTCTCTTGAGGGAACCTCATTTTTATTCAACTGATAATGCTTAATGGGGGACTCTAAATAGATCCCTTTTTCACTTTCGTGGGCACAAGTGAAGATTTTGGTTCGAGTAACTTGATGCAATCGGATATGTTCTAAAGAATGATGATTTTGTCTTCCTCAAACTACCCCCCTAAATACTATGCAGTAGTTGGATCGAGGGTGAGACAGATAATAGTGGTGGGGGCCTATTGGAACCCAAAGTTTTGGGTTGAATTTTGCACACACACACAAACAAAGTTTTGTGCACCCATTCCATAGTTTTGCATGTACTTAAGGAAATGCGTGAGGAATGACATAAAGTGTGCATCGGACCAAGTTTTCTCAGTAGTACGCCAAGCATAAAGACTACCAAGTGTGTGTCGGTCCGAGTTTTTTCAGTTGCGCAGAACACCAAGAAAATGTCCACTAGAATCGATAAAGGAATCACCAGGTAATATCTTCAAATGATTATTTCCAACAATATATGAAGAAGTGGTGCATCTAGAAGATGAGTTAGCCATGAAATTAAGATTTTTCCTGATACCGAGAGTCTACATGGAGCATTGGTAGGCACCAAAAGTGTGTGATGCAGTTGGATCAGACAAGACAGTCGAGTAGAGAAGAAAGAGATAGCACTCCCCATCAACGGAAGATATAAAAAGGAGCTCTAAGCTCAGATCGACAATTGGTTGATTAGTTGCTTGATTATCTATCTGGCTAGTTTGAGAGTTTTGAGTTAGCTTAGCTACCAATATCGAGCTCACTCTGAGCATGTTGTAATCCTGTGATGTTTTGAATATATTCATGTGTCTTTGATATGTCTGAGTCCTAATGCAAGTCGCAAGGCACATTATGTTGTATTCCCATTGTTTTATATAGTAATGATATGAAGTTATGTGGCTATAATAGGTAGTCTTTCAACGCACTATATATCCCTGATGTGATGGAATACTTCCAATAATAAATATATGGTAGTTCTGATCTAATCTATGTCTATTATGAATGAGTTGAATATGTGTGTATAGTTTTAATTCTTAGTCCTAAATAGGTTATCATACCTGAGTTACATGGATGCCAATTGTAGTAGTGCTTCATATGACTAATCATTCATCCATGTCACAAGACCTTATGGTATTTGTGATCCTCTCTACATCTCGGGTGAGACCTTCCCCAACCATGGTCGAGGATTGATATGTCGATGCTTTGGGGTTTTTGTTTAACAACTCTGGAAGAACCCTAGGTCTAAAACTCCCCAACGTTAAAAAGGAAAATATGCGCACAAGCGTGGACTAAAGTAAAACTCAACAATCTGATGTGTGCAAGAGAAGTTGCAGAGTATTATTGGGGTATAAAGGTGCACAAGAGGATTTGTCTTAGAGAGTTAAGGGTGTGCTATGAAGGAGTAAGGTTTATGAGGTTGCAAAGTGTGTTGTTTTGAGGTTGTGATTCTACAATCTAGAATTATATTCAAGGAATGATGCTATGAGGGTCGTTAGGGAATGAAGACTAAATCTGACTAGGGTTTGAAGCTATGTTTGGGGTATGAAGCAAGGAGATACACTGGAGCATGAAGGTTAAGGGTATGTTGATGTTGTAAAATGCATAAAGTGTGAAGCATGCGGGTGAATTCAAAAGTATTATGTGTATGAATAGCTTAGATTGGTGCCTATAAAGGTCTTATTGAGTTGGTGCTCAGCTGAGGAGATTGGTGTCTATAGTAGGTTGGTGCCTACCCAATATCTTGTTGAGTTGGTGCTTGACTAAAGATATCGGTGTCTCTAGTAGGTTGGTTCCTACAAACATTTATAAAGATAAATATGTGGTTTTCTCCCACAAGGGTTTCCAAATTAAACTTTGTGTACAATGATTTGAGTTTACATGCATTTATTGTTTTAAGTTAATGAATGATAATTTAAAGAAAAATGTAAGGAATATATTGGGAGAACACATGGCTAGTCAAGAAGGTTTCTCCATAAACAGGGATCTATTGTTTGATAAAGAAGAAAGTGATGGATATGTTTTTTTTTTTATATTAACAAAGAATAATTTATCTTCATGGCCATGGATACAAACTCTACTGATACAGAAAATGAAGACAATTAAAAAGAAAAATCAAATTCAAAAGAAGAATACATTGATGGGGAAGTGAATCTCGGATCATAACTCGTTAGAGACTTGGAAGAAATACACTAAATAAAAAGAAGAAAGAGAAATTGCAAAAATATGAAAAGAAGGATTACGATCTTGATCAAATAGAAAAAACAGTTATSATCGTGAAGACTCAACTAGAAGAGGAAAAAATGATAGAAGAAGTGGTGAGAATCCAGTTTAAAGAAAAGGATGAAATTTGCAAGAAGTTAAAGGATGAAATCATTTCCTTAAGAAAGGAACTAGAAAAAACAATTGATCAGTTAAGTAGAAGCTCGAAGTTTGGAAAGAGTATTGAAATTTTAGATATTATTCTCAGTCACCAAAGGTCACCTTTCATCAAGACAGGGCTTGGATAGAACGAAAAACAAAAGACCCCTAAGGGAGATGCAAGCATTAAGGTCACAAAGCCATCAAAAAAGGAAAATGAAGAAAATCCTAAAATCCATGCTTATATTCTCAAAGGATCCATCAACAATGAAAGTGGCAGCAGGAAAGGAAATGATGACCAACAGAAATATATTTCTTCTCACAAGAACAACAATAATGATTTCAAAAGAGTTGTTCCACCAAGAAGGCCTTTCACAAGCTAGTACCAAAATCTCTTTATTGGTTATTGTTTATCTTGCAATAATTTTGGTCATAAAGAACTAAATTGTAGAACTTATGCAAGAAGTGATCATGTGAGAGATAGAAATAGAGGTTATAATACCTAAAAGAATGATTATGTGAGCAACAAAACCATAATATCTCATGGGTTTGTTGATAGACACTATAATTCATTTTCTCCCCTACTTGATTAGCATACTTAATGTTATGTGCAATAACTATGGGCACATAGCACGTGATTGTCGAAGCAGCATAATAAAGTCTCATAGACAAAATAGGGAAGAATATGTTCTTACCAAGCATAGAGAAGAATACACAAAGGTGTGGAAAAGGAAGCAAAAAGAACCAAAGAAGGAAGAATGTGGAGTTGCAATGTATGCTCAAGACAAAGGAATCCAATGGTACATTGATAGTGTATGTTCAAAACACATGATAAAGGATCAGAAAAAGTTTCTCACCCTAAAGGAAGAAAAAGGAGGGAGTGTTACCTTTAGGGATAATGCTTCTACAAGGATAGTTGGAAAATGTACTATTAGTCTTGATAATGGAAAGACTAAAACACAGAATGTGTTGTATGTTTAAGGGTTAAAACAATCTTGTAAGTGTGAGTCAAATGTGTGATCAAGGTTACAACCTCACATTTCATTCTAAAGGATGTGAGATAAGGAAAGCAGGTTCAAGAATATTAGTGGCAAATGAAAATAGAACCCCGAGCAATGTATATGTTCTCAAGGAAGTTAAAGGAAAAAAATGGTGTATGGGACAGATAAACAAAAATTGGTCATGGAATAGAAGGATGGGTCTTACAACTTTGACAAAATAGTAAAACTTAACAAGACATGAGCAGTAAGAGATATGCCAAGGATCTCAAAACCTACCGACATTATTTGCAAGCCACGTCAGCATGGAAAGTAAACGATAGTTAGTTTCAAAGCAAAGGAGTACTCAACATCAAATCCATTGGAACTTGTACACACATACCTCTATGGGCCAGCAAGAATACAAACTTTAAAAGGTGAGAGTTATTTTATGTTGCTCATTGATGATTACACAAGAATGGCATGGGTTACATTTCTCAAAGAAAAATCTTAAGCATTTAAGAATTTTAAATCTATCAAATCCCTAGTTGAAAATGAGACTGATTTAAAAATCAAGTTCTTAAGATCAGATACATGAGGTGATTTTACCTCTTATGAATTTGATGATTTATGTGACAATCATGGAATCCAGAGACATTTTTTGGCAGCAAGGAGTACACAGAAAAATGGAATTGTAGAAAGGAAGAATGGAACTGTACAAGAAATGGATAGAACAACATTGAATGAATCCAAACTACTTGACACATTTTGGAGAGAAGCAGTTAGCACATCAGTCTACATTTTGAGTAGAGCACAAATTAGACTGAACAACAGTGACACACTTCATGAATTGTGGAAAG
Organism: Picea engelmannii; assembly: GCA_009831015.1. Classification (NCBI taxonomy): domain Eukaryota; kingdom Viridiplantae; phylum Streptophyta; class Pinopsida; order Pinales; family Pinaceae; genus Picea; species Picea engelmannii. The sequence continues at coordinate 193,833 of ML816611.1, forward strand.
ATAGACCAGCTACAGTCAAATACTTCAAAGTATTTGGGAGCAAGTGTTATATAAAGAGAAATGAAGATAGTTTAGGAAAGTTTGATTTTAGAACAGACGAAGTTATCTTTCTTGGCTATGCATCTGAAAGCAAGGCCTACAAATGCTAGAACAAAAGTGTCAAATACCCAACTCCCTAAGTACCTTTCTAAGGGATGGGTATTAAATTTCCTCTTTTTCCTCAATCATTTCAAAGCCTCTTCTAGTGGCTACCATCGTCCTTTGCTCATCAAGATATTTCAAATGACTATAACAATTTTCAAAACCGAACTATGAATCAGAAGTTACAGTATCCTAAAAGTTTATTGTATTTCATTTATTAAGTTTCCTCTTTAGTGCCACGTGGAAACCATATGGTTCCCATCACTAGTGTCATCTGACATGGCATTCTCCACCTGGCCCATCTAACTTCCTCGTTCGTTGCTTCGTATAGTTTCTCCTTCGTGAGGATCTTCCCATCGGGGTTTGCAAATTTCCCGCACCTAAATCACTCCAACTCTGGTAGGAATTCTCCCTATGGTTCCATGTGGATCACAGACCAGTCAATTATATGACTAGAATCATGTGCATATTTCATCAGTAATGAAACATGGAAAACAGTATGTGCTTTCATTGTGGGAGGAAGTGCTAGTCTATAGGCTACAGGTCCCACTCTGTCCAAAATTTCAAAGGGTCCACAAAATCGCGGTGCCATCTTGGCACAATTTCCCATTCTCAAGGAACTTCTTCTGGGCCTAATTCGAAGATACACATGATACCCTACTTTGAAATCTCTAGGAGTCATATTTCTATCTGCATAGCTTTTCAATCTGTCCTAAGCCATTTTCAGATTTTGTTTTATCTTAATTACTTGTTGTTCCATATCCTTGATTATATATGTCCCAAGTGTTATTATTTCCAATGGGTTATTCCAGCTGATTGGAATATTGCATTGTCTGCCAGAGAGAGCCTAAAAAGAACTCATCTTTAATGACTCGTGATAGCCATTATTGTAGGAAAATTCTACCAATGATAGGTATTCTTCCCATTTCTTGGGTTGATGCATCACATGCATCCTTAACATGTCCTCTAATACTTGGTTTAACCTCTATGTCTGTCCATCAGTTTGAGGGTGATAGGCTATACTAAATAACAATTTAGTCCAAAAACCATCAAATAGAGACTTCCAAAAACTTGAGGTAAATTTTGTATCTATGTTTGATATGATTTCCTTAGGTGTACCATGTAGCCTAAATATTTATTTCATGAAAACATTGGCAATATCTATTTCCTTGCAAGTTGATTTTACAAGGAAAAGTAAGCAGCCTTACTCAGCTTATCCACAACCACCATAATGGCATCATTTTGTTTGGTTGATTTAGGAAATCCAGTGATGAAATCCATGGAGATGGTTTCCCATTTTGTTTGGGAATTGGTAGGGGGTGCAACAGCCCTATTGGGTGCATGTGATCCACTTTAACCTGTTGACATTCTAAACAATTAGCTTAGTAATCAGTTATGTCATTTTTCATCCCCGACCAATAAAACAATTTCTTAGTGGTTGTGATTATTTTCTGATAGCTAGGATGACCAGTATATGGTCTTTTATGTAGTTCATCCATGATGAACCCATTCAAGTCGTCAAAATTTGGGATATACAACTGACCTTTGTAGGTTAACAAACCATCATCCAACATTTGATAGCCTTATTTCATCCTTGTGGGCTCTTGCTCTAGATATGTCTTTATAGTTTTGAAGAACTTATATGTCTCTAGTGCACTTTTAACCCTTTATTTGATTTCTAATTCACAGATGCTTACAGCTTCCAAGTGAATCACTTCCATGCTTCTATTAAGGGCATCAGATGTTAAATTTAGAGTTTTTATTAAGTTGTTTTCAATTTACTAGACAATAATAGCATAAGCAGGATCACTGAAAGATACACAATCACAAGGTACACATCATTTATCCTAGAAAACCCTCATGGGGGAGAAAACCCAGCAAAAACTTCCTTAATATAGATTTCCAATACAATGCCAATATAAAACACCAAACACAAGAGAATATCCAACACTAAGCAATGCACCTCTCTCTTCCTTCTTCTGAAAACTACATCTTCCCTCAAACTTGTGCACTAGATGAGTAACTTGAGTGAGTAAGTGAATGAGGCACTAGCCTCTCTTATTTATACTAGTTGAGGAGTGTTATGGTGGTGTCTCTTCATTGGGCAGGGACGACTTCTCCAACTAGTGGCTAAAACCACTTTAATTAGGCCTAAGGGTCGACGTCTCAATTAGCATCATTTGTTTATGGTTTGACCAATCCATAAAAGGGGATTTGGTCATACAAGAGTCCTCACATGATCAATCCATAAAAGGGGATTAATCTATAAGATAATAACTCAATAATAAGTAGAATATTCTTTGTAGTTACAATATTTCAACACTTTCCCTTAACAAGAAGGGTATTCTACAACATCATCGGGAGAGAGAGAGAGGGCAGCAACATCAACAGCATATGGAACACTAATGGCATATTTATAAATCATCGAAAGTTTTTCTCATCATCAGAAACATCATGGAGTTGGAGTATCATCATCATTCACAACATGTAGTTGGAATAGCATCATCATCATCGTTCGCAGCATGGATTTGGAACCTGAAACATCAACATCAGTTAGCATAAAAGCTATAAAAACATCATCATCAACAGCATGAGTCTAGAGAAACAACATCATCATGGCACGAGGCTGGAGAAACAACATCATCACAATACGAGGTTGGAGCAACATCATCATCATCATCATAGGGAAACAGAATGAGGCAGGTGTAACAACATTTTTTGGTACTTGACAATCCCTAGGGATCTACCCAGGAATCATAAGATTCCCTAGGATATAAAATCCTAATGGAGGTACCACGTGGTACTCTGACATACTTTCCTTACCGAACCTTCGGGATCTGCACAGGAATCATTAGATTCCCTAGGATTATGAAAATCCTAACTGAGCTACCACTGTTGACCACATCTATCATATATATGCACAGGGACTCTGGCAGGTCGTCCTTACCGGACCTTCGAGATATGTCCAGGGATAAGAAATACCGTAGGATATAAAATCCTAACTGAGTTACCCGATGTTGGTCAGGATACCATAGTATCATCAGCATCACTCCCCCTTTCGAGGGAGGTCCTTTTAGACTATACCAATCTTGTCTCAAAAGTGCTCAAACTTTACATGAGACAGAGGATTGGTCAACACATATGCAACCTACTCATATGTGCCAAGATATTGGAGCTTTATAGCTCCCCTCTGCACCATATCAAGAATGTAGTGATACTCGATTTATATGTTCTTTGACTTGTCATGGAACATAGGGTTCTTTGTCATTTTTATGCAACTCTGGTTATCACATGCAATCACGATTTCTTCCATCTCCAAATCAAATATACCTGTCAAAAACTTTCGAAGCCATATGGCTTCATAACTTCCAGAACATGCAACAATGTATTATGCTTTTGTTGTGCTGAGAGAAATACTAGATTGCTTCCTATTCTTCCATGAAGTCGTGGATGACCCCAGATAGAAACAAAAACCTGGAGTGCTCTTTCTGTCAGAAACACTTCCAGCCCAATCTGAATCGGTATAACCAACTAATCTGAAGTCATGATCTCCATTATAACATAGACCAAATTCAAACGTACCCTTAAGGAATCTCATCGCATGTTTTGCAGCAACAAGGTGAACAAGTCTGGGATCTACCAGATACTAACTCAAGGTGTTCATAGAAAAACATATATCTAGCCTTGTATTCATCAAATACATTAACGATCCAGTGATCTGTTTGTACATCGTAGCATCAACCAATTTTGATGGAGTATAAACCAAGAGCTTCAACTTTGTTTCCATGGGTGTGTTCATGGATTTACACTCCAACATATCAAACCTCTTCAGTATTTCAACTGCATACTTCCCTTGGTTAAGGATGATCTTATCTGAGCTCTGTCAGACCTCAAGACCTAAGAAATAGTGCATCAGGCCTAGGTCTTTCATCTCAAATTTTGTAGCGAGCTTCTTCTTACAATCAGTGATGAAATTTTCTTCTCTAATTAAAAATAAGTCATCCACATACAGCAGCAATATAATTGGCTCATCATTCATAACCTTGAAGTAAAGGTCAGAATCATCTTTCTCTTGGTAAATCCCAAGCTTGTCAAGAAACTATCAATTCTTCCATACCAAGCTCTAGGAGCTTACTTCAATCTGTACAGATCCTTCTTCAACCTGTATACATAATTCTTTATGTCTTCAACTTAAAACCCTTGAGGTTGTTCTATATACACTTCTTCTTCAATGACACCATTTAACAAGGTTTTTTCACATCCATCTGGTGTAACTTCCACTTCATCTTTATTGCAAGAGATATGATGGTTCTGATAGAAGTGTATATGGCTACATGAGCAAACGTCTCTTCATAATAAATGCCTTCCTTTTGAGAAAATCCATGAGCTACAAACCTTGTTTTATGTTTTTCAATACTTCCATTAGCAACATGTTTTATCTTGTATAACCATTTGGAAGATACCACATCTTTGTTCTTTGGTCTAGGAAATATTTCCCTTACATCATTCTTTATAATGGATTGGTATTTTTCTATCATGGCATCTTCCCATTCTTTCTTCTGAATTGCTTCTTCAAAGAAAGTAGGCTCATTTTCTATGATATCACACATCAAAGCCATATAATTGGAGAATGTCTTAGGTTTCTTGATTTGTCTCATGGTTCAGTTATGGGGCACCATACTTCTCTCTATCTTGAATAAGTTCCCTTTCCCAAGCTGGCTTTATCTTGTGAGAGATCGTCATCTCAGGAGGTTCTTTATATTCTATCATATCATGATCTTCTTGAATCTCATCATCAGGGGAAGTTGTGACTTCCCTTATTGGTTCTGCAACTCTGGGAGCTACAAGCTCTTCTTCATATACTTCTTCAAGCTCACATCTTCTTGATTTATTAAGTGTTGCATCTTCATCAAAGGCTACATCTTTGTTGATCTCAATATGATGGTAACCTGGAATGTAAATTTTGAAGGCCTTAGAGACCTCACAGTATCCAACAAATATTCCCTTCTTCCCTGAAGGGTCCATCTTGGTTCTCCTTTCCTTCGGAATGTGTACAAACACTATACAGCCAAATATCTTGAGTTGTCTGACTTCTGGCTTCTTTCTAGAGAACATTTCTTAGGAGGTTTTGAACCCAAGTGCACTATGGGATAATATGTTTTGAACATACAATGTTGTTCTTGTTTCTTCAGCCCATAATTGCATTGGAAGATCTTGATCATGGATCATAGTCTTCACTGCGTCCATTATAGTTTTGTTCTTTCTTTCTACTACACCATTTTGTTGAGGATTGTAGGGAGTGGTGAGATCCCTCTTAATCTCGGCATATCTGCAAAACATTACAAATTCTTTTGAGGTGTATTCTCCTCCATTATCTTACCTGAGTATCTGGATTTTTCTTTCAGAGAGATTATCTATTAAGGCTTTGAATTCCTTGAATTTTCCAAACACTTCATCTTTTAATTTCAAGAAGTAAACCCAAGTCTTGCAAGAATAGTCATCAATAAATGACACATAGTATACATACCCACTAAGAGAGGTTGATGGCATTGGGCCACATACATCAGAGAGGATGAGCTCCAAGACTCCTTATGCTTTATTGTCACTCTTCGGGAAAGGATTATTTATGTTCTTTCCTTGTGCACATCCCTTGCATACACCTTCATGATCAACCTTGAAGTCTGGTAGACCTGTAACTACTTTTATCACATATGGTAAGGCTTTGTAATTTATGTGAGCTAGTATTCTATGCCAAATTTCACATGGACTCTCCCTGGAGTGAGTCAAATCTACATCTGAGTGACCTTTTAATTTATACAGGCCACCTTCTTCTATCCAATAACAATTTCATATTCTATGGTTTTTCCTTTAGGCCACATAAGGACTTCACCATATATGAATGCAACCCTGAAGCCTTTCTTATCTAAAGTTGAGATAGAAATAAAATTCTTCATCAAAATTGGTACATATAGTACATCCTTCATTTTCATTGGGGTCCATGAATCAAGTTTGTATGTGGATTCTCCCACTCCTTTGATAGGGTACTAGTAATTATCTCCAAGTGTAAATTTATGGGGAATTTTCTTTTCTATAAGGATAGAGAGAATGTCTCTTCAACCTATCATGCGCTTAGAAGCACCATTATATATTATCCAAGTATCCTCTCCATGTGACATTGATCCTGAGAGGGCAGAGAATAAGACATAGTCTTCAATATTTTCTTTAATCATCTTTGTGGGTTGCTCATCATCTTCAACTTCATGGGCATGGTGTCTTTTGTTGTTTCTCTTATTGTATTCTTCTTTTCTAGTTGGAAAATTCTTAGCAATATGCCCCATCTTGTCACAATGGTAACATTGATAAGAGGAGAAATTTGTTTCTCGTCTTTGAGCTTTTTGAAACTTCTGGAATCTCCTTGGAGGGTAAGATTATTTATGGATGAATCTATTTGGGGAGTGAGATTCCTTATGTAGGTGGGTCTCCTTGAAGTGAGACCTTCTCTTTACTCCTTTAGCATGAGAAGCTAGGTCTTGATATTCATCCCTTAAAAGAATTGCTTCTTGGTTAGCTACTCTTGCTTCTTCTTGAACACATTCTTCCCAAAGACTGTCAAATTGGAGTTTCTCCTTTCTTGCACAGATAGTTTAGATGAAGGAATTCCAAGGTATTATGAGACCATTAAGAGTTTTCATTATGAGTTCATATTCATCTAGGTTGTCTCCAATTTCTTCTAGTTGTTCCTTGAATTGAGAAACCCTAGAGAAATAGTCATGAACGGTTTATCCTTTCTGCATCTTTGTATTCTTGAGTTGGGTTCTCAAGTTCATCTTCCGATTAATGTTCCTTCCTTCATACATTCTAGTTAGTACATCAATCATTTATTTTGGAGTATTATTAGAATACACTTGATGGATCAAGTGGTCCTTAATAGAGTCTGCAATGATTCTCTTGGCCCTAACCATATGGTACTTTGTTTTAGTTGTAGCATCTGTGGGTTCTGGTACATTTTCCTTGATGAATCTTGTAAGGACATTCTCTTCAAGAATGAGTGAAATCCTATACTTCTAGGAACGGAATTTATCCACACCTTCTAACTTGTCAACAAGCTTGGTGCTTGCAGACATCTTAACCTGGAGTTGGGAAAATGACCAAAAATTGAAAGTGCTCAGAAATTAGATCTGAACTTACCAGGAGGTGCACTTGGCTAAGGCGAGTAGCCTGGTGTGGTTTTTTTCCTGAAAATCCAAATTTTACCTTTTGAAATTGGGCTTGCACAAATATGGAATGGTACTCCTGGTATTGGTTCTGGTTTCCTAGTTTTCTGGTACCATTGAAAACTAGGGTTTCACTTTCTAGAGGCTCTGTCCACTGAAAATGTGTGCTCAAGATGCCAATGAGTTCGCTAGGCTAGGGTGCACTTCCTTAGATGGTTTTTAGGCTGCAATTCTCTTCCAACAAAAAGGCCCTAATTTTCTTGTACGACAACAACGACGATTTTGGTAACCCAGTGAAAGGTGTTCTATTCTGTCCATCTCTAAAACCATGTTAAATTTAGAGTTGTTATTAATTTATTTTCAATTTACTAGACAATAATAACATAAGAAGGATCATTGAAAGATACATAATCACAAGGTACACAATATTTATCCTAGGAAACCCTCATGGGGGAGAAAACCCAGAAAAATCTTCCTTAATATAGATTTCCAATATAATGCCAAGATAAAAGACCAAACACAATAGAATATCCAACATTGAGCAATGGTCCTCTCTCTTCCTTCTTCCAGCAACTGCAAATTCCCTCAAAATTGTGCACTAGATGAGTAACTTGAGTGAGTGAGTAATTGAGGTGCTAGCCTCTCTTATTTATACTAGCTAAGGAGTGCTAGGGTGGTGTCTCTTCATTGGGTAGGCCTGACTTCTCCAACTAGTGGCTAAAACAATTGTAATTAGGCCTAGGGGTCGACTTCTCAATTAACAATATTTTTTTAGAGTTTGACCAATCCACAAAAGGGGATTTGGTCATACAAGAGTCCTGACATGATCAAAAGGGGATTGATATATAAGATAATAACTTAATAATAAGTAGAATATTCTTTGCAGTTACAATATTTCAACATCATCCACTCTATTTGTTTCCCTTAATATGTTTGATTTCAAAATCAAATTCACTAAGGAGAACCATATACCTAGCTTGTCTAGCATTGAGTTTGGGTTGTTCAAACAAATATCTCAGCGCACTATGGTCCGTCATAAGTACAAATCTTCTACCTAGAAGGAAATGCCTCCATGTTTTTAAAGCATGTACTATGGCAACCAATTCCAAGTCATGTGTCACATAATTGATTTCATGTTCCTTCAATTTTCTGGATTTGTAGCAAATCACATGCCCTTCTTTTATGAGGACTCCTCCAAGTCCTTCCTTGCAGACATTTGTACACACAAGCAATTCCTTATTTGGGTCTGTAATTTTCCACTAGTACATATGACCAAATTTGCGACGGTTTTTCGTTGATATTGCACACTTATCCGTCGCAATTTCCACGAAAGCCGATTTTTTTTTTTTTGTCGCTCTATCGACGATAATAGGTGTGCATGGAAACATTGAAAAAATTATCTCTCCACGTGTCACCACCTTCAACTTCGGTACTTAACCCTTTGCATCGTCGCAATTCTGACAAAATATCGTTGCAAGTACAACGAATAACCATGTCCATTACGACGAACTTTTTTCGCAATTGCGACGAAAAATTATGACAAGTCAAAAACTTACGACGCAGATGTGTATGTGCGACGAAAAACCATGGAAACTTGTGACGAATACCCGTGGCAATAGCGACGACATTGATTCATCAAGACCAAATTTATGATGAAGATGTTGTATGTGCGACGAAAACCTATGGCAACTTGTGACGAAATTTTGTCGCTATTGCCATGGTGGTCAAAATGTAATTTTTTTCCGACGAACTATCGTCGATATTGCGACGATGGCATTAAGTTTTTAAAAAAAAATTACACGAGATATGGTATTACCATATTACATTGTAATATGGTATACCATATTACAATGTAATATGTCATTACCATATTACATTGTAATATGGCATTACCATATTGCATTGTAATATGGGATTACCATATTACATTGTAATATGGCATTACCATATTGCAATGTAATATGGGATTACCATATTACATTGTAATATGGTAATTCCATATTACAATGTAATATGGGATTACCATATTAAATTGTAATATGGTAATGCCATATTAACCCACAATTAATTTCAAGCCAACATGAAGAAATATGAGCTTGGAAAACAATTATTGTTTTGTATGGATTTTGTAGTTAGAGGATGTGAATTTTGTATTGACCTAAGAAATATAAAATTCGTTGTAAATTGTTTGATCCAAGATAATTTAATTGAACCAAGGTAATTCATGGGGTTAGAAAATTATTTAGGAATGAAATGTCTCTTCAATGCACATTAGAAAAGGCAAGTATAACCTTTCAATTCATTGCAATTGAAAACCAAGTAACTGAAGCT
>ML816611.1:279251-298225 GCA_009831015.1 Picea engelmannii
GTCTAGGGTCTTAGCCATCCTCCAGGAGAATGGCTCTTGCAGCTGCTGTAAATTTAACAAAGACAAAGGTAAAGCATCAGATATGGTGAAAGGTAAAGCACTTGAATCTGCTCATTCTATTGTTGCCCATTGCAATATTGGAGTAACTGAATATTTGTTTAACGCTTCATTTGCTTCTTGGAGAGATGTGTGGTTGTTTGACAAAGGTGCAACACGCCACATGACCTTCCAGAGAGACTTCTTTGAAGATTTCAATGACAGTGTAGATGGTATAGTCTATTTTGCATATAAATCAAGTCTCAAACCTCAAGGAATTGGCATCGTCATGCTTAAATTGCATGGACTCCCAAATTTTCTTTTGCATGATGTGCTCTATCTTCCTCAGTGGCGAAGGAACTTGTCTCTTGTGCATATTCAACAACAAGGCCACTCTATTCATATCTTCAGTGGCAAAGTTGAAATAAGAAAGGCTTCCACCAACATGTTCTCGTTATGACATGAGTGAAGAATGGAAGATTGTTGAAGTTGAAAAGGGCATCTGCTCATACACAGAATTCTACCTACCGACCTCTCTCACCAAGATGATGGTACATTGTCATCTAACTTCTTATAGAAAGTTAGATTTGGACACATTAACTATGATAGCCTTCGTTTGTTGAAAAAGAATGGTGTTTCTTGTTTGCCTACTATTCTTAGAAAATTGAACCAATGTGATGCTTGTATCCTTGGAAAACATAGTAAACAACCATTTCATGATTCCACTTCCATAACATGTAGAAAACTTGGATTGGTACAATATAAATTGTGTGGCCCCATGCCTATTCCATCTGTTAATGGAAATAGATATATCATTACCTTTATTGATGATTACACCATGATGTGTTAGGTGTACTTGGTGAAAGATAGATCACATGCTTTTGAAACTGTTAAAAAATTTCATGTATGGATCCAAAATGAAGCTCAATCTCGTATTGGCTCTCTTTGTATTGATAATCGAAGAGAATATACATCTAATGATTTTGAAAACTATCTTCGCCAACATGGGATCAAGCATCAAACCATTGTTCCATACAACCCTCAACAGAATGGTGTGGCTGAAAGAATGAACATGACTCTCTTAAGTATAGTTCGTTCCATGATGTTTTTCAAAAATATGAAATTGATGTTTTGGGTTGATGCAGTTTTATGTGCAATTTATGTGAAAAACATGTGTCCATCTCGTGCTCTTGGAAATAAGACTCCTTATGAAATGTGGTATGGTTGCATTCCTTCGATGAGACATCCCAGGGTCTTTGGTTCCACTTGCTATGCATTATTTCCTAAGGAGAAAATAAACAAGCTTGATGCAAGAAGCCGAAAGTGCATCTTCTTGGGGTACTTAGATACCAAGGAGTCGGAAGTGCATCTTCTTGGGGTACTCAAATACCACCAAGACATATTGTCTTTACAATGAGGTAAACAAGAAATCTATTCTTTCCGAAGATGTATTTTTTCTTGAATCCTCCAAGAATGACAAAATTGTTGAGCGGCAGCTTGATCTAGATAGATTCACCCATGTAAAGACATATCACGAGTTTGATGATGAGATTCCACATCTTGAGGGGGGGGATCCCTATCTTGGATCAATCTCTACAATATCCTTTTGAAGCACCATCTCCCCCTCATGAAGAAGTTCTAGCCACTTCATCGAACCCTGAAGTTCATTTGGATGATGTGATTGAGAGGATTGAAAGGGCGAACCTTGATGAGAATTCAGCACCATTTCAATCAACTGAGCAACCTAGACCATCTTAGAAAGGTCCACCAAAGTGGCACATAAAGACACTTGAAAGTGTTCATCCTAATAAATTTGGAAAGACATGAACCATAAGTTCCACGAGACAAGATGGAGGTGATGTAAATAATTCAAATGCAGGTCATGTGGATGACATGGATATTTCATATGATTGTTAATTGAATTTCTCTACTAACTTTGAACCAACTTCCTTTGAAAAACCCGCTTCTCATGATGAGTGGAAAGACGTCATGCAGGACTATAATGCTCTCATCAAGAATGGGACATGGAAGTTGGTGGACCCTCCATTCGAAACCAAACCAATTGGTTGCAAGTGGGTCTTCAAAAACACGTACAAATCAAATGACTCAGTTGACAAGCACAAAGCGAGGCTCGTGAAAAATAGATTTGCACAGAAAGAACATGTTGATTATGAGGAGATTTTTTCCCCCACAACAAAATGGGCTACCATTCGTGTTACCTTTTTAGCTTAGGAGGTACTCTGCATGTTTTGTCTTGTATGTGGATGTTACCTTAATGTTTACACTACCAGACACTTAACTTTGTAATAGTTTTTATAAAGTTGTTTTAAGTGGTTCTTTTATTAAAGTGACTTTTTAATAAAGTGTACCTTCTAATTTTAAAGCGACTTTATTTTCATAAAGCACCTATGTAATAAAGTGAAATCACTTTAATATTTCAGGTGATTCATTTTGGAGGGAATGGATCATGACCCTTGATCTTGAAAAAGGCAAGATCTAATCTTGGCCTTTGGATTTATGGTTGGGGAAGGTAAAAAGACACTTTGGAGGGAAAATGTCATTTTCAGATTATAAAAGAATGCATTGGGTAGTGTGCCAGACATGTTGAGAAGACATCAAGAGGAGATTCAGAGAGATTTTATGAGTATGCTTTAGAGAAAAAAGTGAGCAGTAAAGAGGGCACGTTTTCCACGGAGCTAGGGCACAAATCCCAAGAAAAAAAATTATGTGATTTTTGGGCCGAATTATTTTTCTACTGTGGGAGGTCGTACTGTACGGATCTGTACAGTCTTACAGATTTGGCACGAAAATCGAGGCAGATTTTCCATTTATGTTAGTTGTTTTTGGACCGTACAGAACAGTCTATACAACAGATTGTTGGCACGGAAAACGAGGTACAGAGGAGGCCATACAACAGTACATATTTGACACATTTTTCGAGGCATAATTTGGTGGGACTATTTTGGTGTTGTGAGGTATTTTCCTTGGCTGGAAATGTGTATTTGTTGTTGTTTTGTACTTTCTTGAAGCTGAATAATAGATCTCTCTCTCTCTCTCAATGGGTTTCCCCACATTGGGGTTTTCCCTGGCATTTGCCTAAATTTCAGAGTGTTATGGGTTGTTGTCCACTGTGTTATTTCCGCTGCTATTTTGCTTAGCAATGTGTATTTTTGCTTATGGTAATTTTTGAATGTGGGTTTAAGGCATTTATGAAATTTATGAAGACAGTTATCTCTAGGTTGCTAAGTGTTTGACAGAAATTTCATTTGTTGATTTTTGTCATTAAAAATCTACATGGTATCAGAGCTTTGTCTCTAACAGTGGGCTATGTGATTTTTGGGCAAAAGGGTATGATTGTTTTCCTTGAGTTGTGACAGGGAATATCGCTGCAAGCATTAGATATGCGGATCGGTTGGATAGCATTTCCAACTATTTGCAGTGGAAGGTCCGATTGTTACTCGTTCTCAAGGAGAACAAAATTTATAACTATGTCAACTCTGTTGTGGCAACTCCTGCAGCAGATCCTGTTGCTTTGGACTTGCATGAGGTCAAGGAAGCCAAAGCTCAGAGGATTATTCTGGATGGGGTGAAGGATCACCTTATCCCACACTTGGCTAAGAAAAAGACTGCCAAAGAGATGTGGGATGCACTTAAAAACTTGTTTGAGGCGAAGAACGAGAACCGGAAGATTGTCTTGAAGGCTAAGTTGCATGATACCAAGATGGGTAAGGAGGAGAGTGTCTCTTCTTATCTTACCCGAGTGGCTCAAGTAAAAAATGAGCTGGCAGTGGTTGGAGAGGTCATTACGGATTCTGAGTTGGTGAAGATAGTCTTAAATAGCTTCACCAAAGAATGGGAAGTCTTCGTGAAGTGTATGGTGGGACGTGAGCATCTACCAGATTGGAGCAGAATGTGGGATGATTTCACTCAAGAGGAGATCCGAGAAAGATCTCAGAGTAGTGAACAGAAGACAGACAAAGCTGATGAGAATGTTGCTCTTACGGCAAAGAGCAAGAAGAAAGGAAGTTCCATAAGAGACTTGAGTAAATTCAGATGTTATTGTTGTAACCAGTTGGGGCACCTTGCCTCTCATTGTCCTGAGAGGAAGAAGAAGAAGGAACCAGAAGGGCCTGAGACAGCTGCTACAACAGCCATAGAGGACTTTGCTTCAAAGTTCGACACGGAATTTTCTTTGGTGACCCTAGTTTCCAGTGTCGGCAACGGAGGATTTGGAGGTGATATCAGATGGATTGTGGATAGCGGAGCCTCTAGCCACATGACGAGAATCTGGCGAGTATTCCTAGATTTCACAGAGATTGGTCCTAGCCGACAAGTGATAAATGAAGGTGGTATGGCGAAAGTTGTACGTGGTGTTGGAAATGTTAGATTCCAACTCAAGTTTGGGGGACTCTTGGAGCTTGATGGAGTTCTCTTTGTTCCAGGGTTGAGGGTTAACTTTCTCTCAATCTCAGCCTTGGAGGATGTAGGATATTGCGTATTGTTCAAGAGGGAACATGTCTTTATCTACAGGTAAAGAGTGGACACGGTAGAGCTGCAGTTGATCAGTAACTGGGTGGACAGATTGTATATGTTGAGAGGACAACCTGTGATGTATGATTCAACATCGGATGAGGAGAGTGAGGAGGCTTCTGAGACTGTGGTGGCACCAAGGATATAGTCTTGCATTCTGAGAGAAGAGAGTGAGTCTCTTCTAAGCACTGGCAGGAGGCTTAGCCAGGTTGATCAAACCAATGCTCAAGATGAAGTGAGCTCAGGGTTCCAAGATGTTGTCAGGAGAAGATCTTCTAGTTCGAGTTTTGTGCAGGTGTTGAGGATGGCTCCAGGTTCAAAGGGAGCTCCTACAGACCACAGTGTGATGGAACCAGATGATAGTGGTGGCAGCGAGTACTTCCCTCGCTAAGAGGGAGTGTTAGCTTTTTAGCTCAGGAAGTACTCCACATGTTTTGTCTTGTATGTGGATGTTACCTTAATGTTTACACTACCAGGCACTTAACTTTGTAATAGTTTTTATAAAGTTGTTTTAAGTGGTTCTTTTATTAAAGTGATTTTTTAATAAAGTGTACCTTCTAATTTTAAAGTGACTTTATTTTCATAAAGCACTTATGTAATAAAGTGAAATCACTTTAATATTTCAAGTGATTCATTTTGGAGGGAATGGATCATGACCCTTGATCTTGAAAAAGGCGAGATCTAATCTTGGCCTTTGGATTTAGGGTTGGGGAAGGTGAAAAGACACTTTGGAGGGAAAATGTCATTTTCAGATTATAAAAGAATGCATTGGATAGTGTGCAAGACATGTTGAGAAGACATGGGGAGGAGATTGAGAGATTTTTTGAGTATGCTTGAGAGAGAAAAGTGAGCAGCAAAGAGGGCACGTTTTTCAAGGAGCTAGGGCACGAATCCCAAGAAAAAAATTGTGAGTTTTGGGCCGAATTATTTTTCTGCTGTGGGAGGTCGTACTGTACGAATCTGTACATTATGTACGATTCCGTACAATCGTACGGATTTGGCACAGAAATCGAGGCATTTTGGGCACAGTTTTCAAGGCAGAATTTTCATTTCTATTTGTTGTTTCTGGGTCGTACGGAACAGCCCGTACAACGGACTATTGGCACGAAAAATGAGGTACAAAGGAGTTCGTACAACAGTACGGATTTGGCACATTTTTCGAGGCAAAATTTGGTGGGATTGTTTTGGTGCTGTGAAGTATTTTCCTTGGCTGGAAATATGCATTTGTTTTTGTTTTGTAATTTCCTGAAGCTGAATAATAGATCTCTCTCTCTCTCTCTCTCTCTCTCTCTCATTGTGTTTCCCCACATTGAGGTTTTCCCTGGCATTTGCCTAAATTTATGAGTGTTATGGGTTGTTGTCCACTGTGTTATTTCCACTGCTATTTTGCTTAGCAATTTGTATTTCTGCTTATGGTAATTTCTGAATGTGGGTTTAAGGCATTTATGAAGTTTATGAAGACAGTTATCTCTAGGTTGCTAAGTGTTTGACAAAAATTTCATTTGTTGATTTTTGTCATTAAAAATCTACAATTCGTACTTTATTTGCCTTGAAAGCACAAAATGGATGGAAAGTTTATCAAATGGATGTGAAGACTATTTTCTTGAATGGAGACTTGAAGGAAAATATATTCATGTTTCAACTAAAAGATTTTGTTGTGAAGGGACAAGAACAGAAAGTATGTAAACTCATAAAATCCTTATACGATCTAAAACAAGCACCACGAGCCTAATATGAAAAGCTAATCGAGCATCCTCTAAAATTGAATTTAAATAACTTTAATCTTGATGATGCAACTTTGTTTGTCAAGAAAGTTGGCAAAATTGTTATATATCTTGTAGTGTATTTATATGATCTATTGATAACATGGAACAATGGAAGCTATATTGCATCCATAAAGAAAGAGTTGAAGAAAGGCTTTGAAATGACAGATTTGGGACATCTTCACTACTATTTGGACATTGAAGTGACTCAAAATCAAAAGTACATATTCATCTCCAAAAAGAAGTACACTAGAGAATTGTTGAACAAGTTTGGCATGGTTGAGTGTAACGCTGTCTCTACTCCAATGGAACGGAATTTGAAGCTTACATAAAAAGAAGCAAATGAATTTGAGGATGCAACCAAGTACAAAGAGTTTGTGCAAAGTCTTATCTACCTTAACACCGCCAGACCAGATATTTCATGTATTGTTGGGATTCTTTCCAGGTTCATGCAAAAACCTTGTGAGGGACATTGGTCTGCTGCAAACAGAGTTCTAAAATATTTGAAGTGAACTCAAGACTTTGGACTCTAGTATTCTAAGGTGGATAACTTCAACCTGAGTGGATATTTTGATTAAGACTTTGATGGGGATAAAGAAAATGGAGTGTCAACTTGAGGCTATCTCATGAGACTTGGTTCAACAGTTGTCTTCTGGAGATAACGCAAACAATCAGTTCCAACAGATTCCACAACAGAGGCAGAATATGTGGTAGTGGCAGAAGCAACAAAGGAGATTGTGTGGCTCAGGAAAATACTTGAAGATTTGCAGGAGAAACAGGGGAATTCTTCTCCTCTTCTATTTGACAATACTTCTACAATTAGTTGGCCAAGAATATCAAATTCCATGATCGAACCAAGAACATCAACACAAAATACCATCTGATTTGATATCATGTAGAGGCCAAAACTATTCACTTGAGACATTGTTCCACAAATGAGCAAATTGCAGACATTTTCACCAAAGCACTTGGAAGAGAGAAACTTGAAAAAATCAAAATGATGCTTGGACTCACAAACACCCCTTCGGATTAAGGGGGGGAATGTTGGATACCTAATCCTTGGGATTATGGTATTTTGTAAATAGTGTTGTAAATATTAAATTGGGAATATGAAGAGCCACATGTGAATGTCCAGAGTCATCAAAGGTTTTGGAAGATGAAACAAAGATTCATCTCCTCAATGTATTTATGTATGGCTCACATTGATGAAATAATCATTCGTGGAGTTACTCATTCTCTCTACCCATACCTAGCTTGACATCATCAACTAAATGAGCAAACTAAGGCTTCTTGTTTTATCCAACATTTATCTAAACTCCATGCACAAGACCATGATACATTATCAAAGACTCAATCCAAATACAAAGACTTTAATAATCAGCATGAATTCCCTCCATATTTTCTTATTAATGATAAAGTTTTAATCCAGCTAGGTAAACAAAGATTTAAATCCTAGCAGTGTCATAAGCTAGAGAAAAATTACAAAAGATTGGAGAAAATGATTTTAAGTTGAATCTTCCTTCTCAACTTGGTATACATGTGTTGTGAATGTGAGCCAACTTAATTCTTATGAGCCACCACATTTCAAGGAAGAGGTGTATCTTTCTTCCTCGAGGCACCATTCTAGATTTTCAGCTTGCTTTAGATGAAAATATTTTCTTGTTTTCACATGTACTACTAGGCATAAATCCACTACCACTTCCTTAGTTGGATGCAAAGAGTCATTTCCAACTCAAGTGAAGTGGATATCCTAGTGAGCATTTGACTATCACTTCCCACATCTACAAGAAAAACAGAAGATGATTTCCTCTCAACATGGAGGAATTGGTAAGACGATATCTTGCATGCCTTGTAGTATAGTCGTATTATCTTATCCTTATTGTTATCGCTATTACCATTTTTGTTCTATTCTAAAAATGTCATGTGATAAAAGCACTACATGTCCAATGTGCGTGGACATTTCCAATTTTGGACTTCATCTATTCCTATATCAGTATATACATAAAACGTAGATTATTGTACAACATGTATAGTTGTGGAAATATGTGTGTTTTTACGTATCTTTATTGAAAATGTGCTCATAGCAAAGACTTGGTTTGATGATAGCATGAGGCTCTATTGACAAGATGCCCAGAGCATGGAGACTGATATTTATTTTGTTGTTACGTTGGTTTATGTAGATCTTGGTATCTCTTGTTGATTTTGCCAATAAGAGATGTAGGTTGTTGTACTGCCTTAAAAATATTATCTTGAGGACAAACAAACTGAAAATGTTAGGGAATGAACCTCACTTAGTCACGTAAAGGATCTAACTCTAAACCCACCCCAATTTTAGTTTTGAAAGCTACAAGAAAGTCAAGGAGAAGAAATAATGATAAGTTGACTTTCATAAAACCACCTTGAGGTATGTAAGTGAACAATGAATTCCTTTTATGAGGTAGTCTCATTGAACATTTACAATGCACTTCTCATCAAACCTTATGTGAGAAATACATATTGTTTGCTAAGCCTCACCACAAGGCATCAAGCTCCGCAAGAATAAAAGTGAAATGCTAGGGCATGAACCTTGCTCGGTCACCTAATGGATATTACACTAAACCCACCCTTGGAAATATTAATTTTAGACTTTGAAAGCTACAAGAAAGTCAATGAGAAGAATTAATGATAAGTTGACTTCCAAAAAACCACCATGTATGTGAGTGAATGATGAATTCATTTATTAGGGTAGTCTTGTTGGACATTTACAATGCACTTCTCATCAAAGCTTATGTGAGAAATACATGTTCACCAAGCCTCATCACAAACCATCAAGCTCTGCAAGAGTTAAACTGGTGTGGTTCTTGCATCCCTTCCAATGAAAAGCATCATCCAAACATGTATAACCATTAATCGGAACAACGAACTTTTACGCTTGATGACTCAAATGTGTTGCATACCTGCCCATGCCCTCTAGCCTAGCAGCCACCCATGTCCTCATATCTCAAATGCACCTTCATCAACAAGTCAAGATTCCTACTAGTAATGGAAAAGGGATTCCAACAACACCCAACAAACTAATAATGCGGCAAAACTCGTACACATCATAATAACAGAGATTTCATTCCTACACTCAACATTTACACGCATGCATGATAGGAAACAAACCTCTAATAAATACATATAAATTTGCATCATTAAACTATGGGTTACATAACAACTCGTGCACAATCCATATGACATCAATGTTATTAAAATCGTTCTAGTCTGGCAAAATCAACCGACTGAACCAGTTTGGAGGCAAATCTGGACCGACTAGTGGCACATAACCATTTTTGGTTGGTTTGGCACCAGACCGGCCATTTTCACCCAACCAACTAGTTCCATACGGAACCGATCAGTTTCATATAGCATCCATACAACATGTCATGGATCCACATAATTTAGTTTTTTTTTAAATATCAATTGTTTAATGGAAGGGGGGGCTATTACGTAACCCTAGGGTAATGGTAATGTTAAATTCTTAAAGTAAAAGTGACATTCTCCTTTATCTTTCATTTTCATAGTAACATTCTCCTTTATCTTTCATTAAAGTGACATTATACTCATTCTTTCGTTTTTATCCTTTATTTAATTTTTTAACATTACCATTAATTGTTTCAGGATGTTTGAGAATGGTTCCAACCTCATTGGACTTCATACAAAGAAAGTAGAATTTTAAGTCCCATTCAAAATTCAATAGACTACATTTTTTCAGGATTGCAAAGTTTCCATTGGATTCTATCAATGCATGAGGGTATGGAACTGGCATTTAATCAAGAGCACCAATCCCTCTATGTACCTAGATGTTGGTGACATTGATTGTTGAACTCTTCAGTCATGACCCTAGTAAAAATGTACCCTTCACTCAAGTAAAATCACTTATTTGGTATGTTAAGTTTTTTCTATCTTATTTTAACGCTTAGAGGGTGACATTGATGATGAGGATCCTAATATAAGTAATGATCTTGATTATATGTAGTTATTTGTTGTAGCTTGATATTTTTTGGGCTCTATAGGCCATTTAAAGCCTCGTTGTTGATGTATTTTGGTTCAAAGATGGATTGCACTCGCTTTATTTTGGTTATATGCACTCTTGCTATATAAATGAGAAACTTTGCATATTTGTGTATAAATGGTTTGCATTCATATGGGATGCACATGAATGTATATGGTTTTTTTCAAAACTTGAATATTTTATGTAGTTTTTGGTCGACTGGTTTTTTTTTTTTTTTCTGGTCCGGTTCGGTATCGCATTTTTGGGGTCGACTGGTTTGGTCTAGTTTATGATTCTGATAATATTGTTTCACACACAAAATTCATTTTCAAAACATAACTCAAGCAATTAAAGTACAAGAATACAATGTAGACATTGTTGGACAACTGAGAGGGGGGGGGTGAATCAGTTGTTACTGTGATTAAACAATTATATCCATTTTTAAATTCATTACAGAACTCTCAATGATGATCACAATAAATAAGCAGTAGAGTATTCAACATCAATCACACACATGTATAGTACAGAGACAGATATTCCTGAGGAAACCCATAAAGGGTGAAAGTCTCTTCTTCTTTATATGATAATTAATTTATGTACATTATCATTCTTATGAGTGCCAACTCATAATGAGGCTACCACCTCTGTTTTGCAAGTTGCTACTTGCTGAGAGCACCAACTCTCTGGTTTCTCTAGCACCCAATAGAAGGAAGTACCAACTCCCTGAATGTTCCAGCACCAACTGGATGGAATCACCAACTTCCAGTCATACAGGCACCGACCTGTAGATCAGAGAACCAATGTTCTCCCTTGCACCACCCTGCCACCCTGATTTCTCTGGCTGCACCCAGATGGAAGCTATAAGTCCCTGCGTTCAAGCACCTGCTTGAAACTCTAAGAACAACAGTCCTACCTAGCACCTCCCATCCACCCTGAAATATAAAACTTTTCTTTCTGTGAATTTATTACAGTGATTCAATAGTTGTCATTGACTTACCAGGATTATCACTATTTTGCTATGTTGCTCTGCTCTGCCTCCATCAGTGTCTTCATGCTTGCATCCTCTTCAGCTTTATGATCTTCTCCTCTGTCTCAGCATGCACACCTCAGGTTTCTCTTCCTCTCACAGATATGCATCTCTGTTCTTTTCTTCTTTTAAGCTTCAACTCCTGCACATCATGCTTCTACACGCATGCATCACTCACAACTGCAGCTTGTTCTCTATGTGTTGCGCCACATATATACCCTTATGGTCCTATGCACAGACCGCTTCTCCCCGCATACCCAAAAGGCTCTCCTAGAGCACTCCATCTCTTCTCTGCTCTGCATGACACATCATGCCAACACCTGTCCTGATCATCACAGCAACTCTTCATCTTCCCTGGCGATTATGCTCATGCGTTCATCATCACTGTGCGTTATTCTAAGATTCCTTAGCCTCTCTGGCAGTGGAGACTCTTTGTCTTCTCTGTCACAATCGAGCTCATCCTCTTTGTCACAGTTACAGGCTAAAACCCTTTTCCATCTGTCAATCGCCTCTACGAACAGTCTTCATTCCTCTGGCAGTTACCTCAGGACTCTTCAGCTCCTCTAGCGATCACTCTACAGCTACTCCAGTTGACAGGCCGAAACCATCAATGGTCTCTAGCAGTTACACCAGAGAAAGAACTTACATGAGCTCATCCTTTCACGCCTTTTCCCTTTCTGAAAAAAGAACTTCACAGTGCGCGCTAGCTCTTCTGGCTAAGCCACTTCCTTTCACGTGACCGTCGACCATGACCAAGGGCTTGTTCAAAAGGTATTTCGCATATCGCGAATTCCTATTGCGAGGCATCTCGACTCTCCAAGTCCCAATCTCCGAAATGGGGCTTAGCTTCGTGCTAGCTCCTCCCTTAAGCCTTCGTCAATGTGACCATAAGTTATGACCAAGGGCCAAGCACGAGAGTGTTTCGCGATTTCGTATTTTGGCGTTTCGGGGATTCTGTGAAGAATCGTCTCGACTCTCCATGTCGCAAACTCCGAAATGGAGCTTGGCTTCTAAAGCTCTGCTCTCCAGCTCTCGACGATGTGACCACCGGTGGTGCCCACACCCTACGTTATAAGGCGCTTCGTGATTTCGCCTTTCGAGGATTCTCTCGTGAGTTTCCTTGACTCCTCATATTGTGAACCCCGAAATGGAGCTTGGCTGCTCTAGCTCCTCCCTCTAACTCTCAATGATGTGACCATGAGTTGTGACCACTCGCCAATCAAACGAGCACTTCGCTCTCCAAATCAACAGTCGAGATTTCTCGTTGATCCAACGGCTATCCTCCTCTCCGGGACTTCAGCCTTCGAGATTTTGGGGGAGTGATGAAGTTAAAACTCCCGAAGTCAAACTCCCCGAGTGACGTCATTCTTGCGTCACTCAATGACGTGTCATGCGCCGAGTGGCTGCCACATGTCACTCAGATTTGAGATTTCCAGTGGCCGAAGATGCCGAAGCAACTTGACACTTGTCCTTGCAAGATTGCACCACATGTCCTATGGAACCAACGGTCTCGATCTTATCGTGATTTCGCCATGTGTCCTTGGATCGACGGTCCAAATTTCTCCTCGTCCGACGGCTTAGATCATTTCGTCATTTCGCGTTTCGCGAGTTGGAAGGATAGAGCACCTCGTGCCTTTGACCTTTCAGTCGGCGAAATGCCAATCGCTCACCATGTGTCCTCTGGCTTCAACGGCGAGGATCATTTCGCAATCTCTCATATCGCGAGTTCGAGGGGTTAGAGTACCTCCTTCCTTTGACTTTCCAATCAGCGAAATGTTGATATGTGACCACGTGTCCTGCTCGAAAATGGATGGTCCTCCTGCTTTCGAGATTTTGTAAATCTGCTTCTCCTTGCACTTTAAAGAACGTGCAGGTTCTCCTGGATCCAACGATGGTCAGACCCCGCGCTCAGATCTAACACCCGAGATCTGTCCTCCATCTGTGCGCTCCTCCTGTCTGGACTTACGATGTCTTCCGAGCCTATTTGCCATCGTTGTTCTTGCCATCGTTGTTCTTTCCATCAATGACAAGCTCACTCCCAACTGTAAACCTGCCAACAGACATGAGTACTTATCTTTAGTAGAATTTAAGTAGACATGAGTACGTATTTTTAGTAGAAGTTTGTCCAAGACACTCTTAGCATAGGATACATTCACCCAAGCAGGGCTCTATGGCCACAAGGACGAATGACCAACATAGATCTCTATCTCTCACTCAACACAACCCACAGTGTGTATCGACCAAATCTCCTTGATGCAGATATCATCAAGCACGACAACCAGTACTAAAGCAGTGAACATACTTATTCCTCTAAGCCCTTCACACCCAAGCTCGGGTATTTCCTTTATGTGCATTCACTCCCTAAAGAAATATATTCCAACAAGTGTGACAATACATGCAAGAAGAGTCCAAGCCACTGAATTGCCTCTAGGAGACCTAGTATGGCAATGTATGGCTCTGATTCAATTAATTCTCAAAGACAAAATTATCAGTCAATCAATCACTGTAACAATAGGAGTTAATGAAAAGTTACTCTGTCTAATTAAAGAAAAAAGTGGGACTTAACAAAAAGGGTCAATCAATTTGTCTCGCAGGCTAGTTATGTTAATTAGTTTAATTTTGTTTGTTAACCAAAAAGTGGGATCTTCGGGGTGGCAGGAGCAGGTGGGTTTATCTTTGGCCCTAGAGGAAATGTAGAGCCCTTTTACTCATGGAACATTGGGCATGCCACAAACAACCAAGCCGAGGCTTATGCTCTTTATCGAGGTCTACAACTGGCAAGGTTACACGACATTGATTCTATTACTCTTCTAGGGGACTCAAAAATTATCATTAATCATGTAAGGTTGACGTCTATGCCTGCCGATAATCTCCTCAGTGCAATCTTTTGTCGAATTCACCAGGAGATCAAATATTTTCAAAGAGTGGCGCCTCTACGCATTCTAAGAAAAAATAACAAGGAAGCAAATCGACAAGCAAACTTGGCAATCTGGGAAAAAATAAGGACTTTGAGAGTTAATGGAAAGGCCTCTTCACAATGTATCCCATGACCAACCCTCAGTTATTTGGTTTTTCCCCTTGTTGCGGGACTCTCATCTTTGGGTTCATGACACGAAGTGTTGCTTCCACGTGGAGAGGCCTCGCACTAACGCTTCCTCCACACATACAAGCAGTGATTGTATGTACCTTCACCCTACGCGAGCATGTGGATTTCTTTCCCCAACCATGCCGCAGTCTCAGATCACTTGGATCATCATCTCGTCAAGAGGATTCAGTGTACTTTGTTCTCTTCTATTGGCATCACATTTGAATGCAATGACCTCATTCACACAAGCCGCAGCATATCACTCGCCTCAGCTCTGGTTTAAAACTGTCTGTGGCCGCAATTAGCTCAGCATGATTTTGACGGGAGGTTTTGTTCATCATTTCAGGTAGTGGATTCATTCCTATACAGGCCGCACTTCCTCGACCTCTCCTTCAACTCAGAAGCTATTGGAAGAATTCAAAGAGGATACCCCGGCCTTGCTCCCCCCTGTTGGGTTCTCTAAGCACATTCAACCTATTAATTTGTGTGTTTGGACCAATGGCAAAGGGAGAAGCTGACAGTTCGATACAGCACAGGGAACATGTGAAGGAAGAATAGAGGAACCTCCTCTCCACGATTCAGGTGTTGCAAATTCAAGTAAATGGATTATCTACTCATGTACTCATGGTCTTAGAAATAATTGTGCAACATAGGCAAGGGCAGCAACAATTGCAGGATGAGTGTGCAGTGTTAAGGTCACAACTAGAGGAGCTTCGTCTCCGACCTAACACCATTATGCCTTCCAGGACAATGACAGAAAATTCAGAGGGAGCTTCATCACCGGGAATCATCCAGCCTCTACCTGATCTGAATTCTCCTCCAGACTTTGAAGACGCTGCCTCTGGCAGCCAGGACCCTCCTAATCCATAGTATTTTGATGCAGCACTTCTGTGTATATATCCTAGGCGTGTATTACAGACTTTATTCTGGGAAAACATTTGTCATAAAGTCCCTGTCAAAGCTTGTATCTTATCAATTTGAATTCTCCTCGTCTTCAGTCTGTATCAAAAATGAATGGGATAGCTGAAATTTTGAACACTATGTACTCGTTCTGTGAATCTTCTCACAGCTTTTATTAATGAAATTCTCTGGTTTTCATTAAAAAAAAGGTGGGATCTTCATCATAAAGAAGCTCTTAGGCATTAGAATAGGAGGCTTTTTGGAGTGCGTTATTGCAGGTACTCTGAAGAGACTTTTTGGGCCAAGACCAGCATCCACGCTACCTTGGATTTGCCCCAAGTTGGCATCTATACCTTCTCAGGATAGTTTCAGATTTTATGCAGTGGGGTTTGCAAGCATTCAAACGCTGTTACTAGTTGTACTGCTGTTTTCCTCCTATTAGTGCTGTTGAAATCTGCTATTAACTTAAATATTAGTAAGTTGTTGCAATTATTTGCTGTTAGAACTGAATCAAATGTTGCTGGTATAATCATTAATGCTGTTTTTTTTCTGTTGTTGCAGCTGAACATAACGATTTCTATTTCAAAAATAAAAGATAAAGAAAGAAAATCAGAATCAACCTTTTGGAACATAACACAAAACCAAAATAAAGAAGTAATATCTACTTCAAAACATTAGCCCAAGGGGTTAGGCTCAACCAGTTGTCGCCAATGTTGTTGGGCATTTGACTAGTTCCATGTCAGCAGGTGCCCAGTTCAAATCCCCTGGGTGACGCGGTAGTCTACACTGACAGGTTTACTAGGGATGCTATCGACAAATGTGTGGAAGCATCCCTTAAGTTTTCCCACGAAGTTTTCCTTGGAAAAAAATCTACTTCCTAACATTGATTACTGTTCAATAGGCTCGAGAGAGAAATATTCTTCAACAAAATAGACCATTAATGAATGTATCTCCAAGTGCCCACTCAATATGATATATGGAAGATAGCCTTCAAGACCAAACAATGCTTATTTGAGTGGTTGGTTATACAACTCACCCTCAATAATGCACAACCATATTCATGTGCTTGATTAATGGAATATTGCAGCCTTTCACTAGCAATTTCATGGTAGTGGTATTTGGATGGCATCCTCATTTTTATCAACATCTGGGATGAGCATCCAAAGAACATTGGGTAGGTTTTGCACACCCACATTTTGAAAAGATTGACACATCTTCATTTTCCATGAATAAGATTGCTTACCCATTCTTGATCCATCTATCTCTTTTGCTGTCCTCATTATGATCACATTGACTCTGAAACAGTGACTCTTGTTTCTCGAACACAGTGAATCCCGAAACTACCAACAACTTAACACACTTTGAAAACCTAAATCAACAGAAAAAATTGCTTATATTTTATTCATTATTGATGAGGTGTCAATCTAACTTATATTCAATTACTGTGCAGTCCTAATATTCAATTATTGATGAGGTGCCAATCTAACTTATATTAAATTACTGTGCAGTCCTAATATTCAATTATTGATAAGGTGCCAATCCGATGAATTTTCGTTGACACCAAGAATATCATTGAGCTTGATAGTGCATTAGGTTTAACCTTTAGGAAACTCATATATTTTCGTTTTATATTGAAATTCTCATTAGAACCTCAAAGAGAAAAACAAAGTTATACTCCAGTTGACAGACAAAATAATCCTCTTTCAACTTATTAGAGACAATGAATCACTTAGTGCCCCATTCAATACTACGACACACATTGAAAATAGCCTTCAAGACTGAACAAGGCCTATGTGAGTGGGTTGTTCTGCCATCAGTCCACAATAACGCACAACCGCATTCATGTACATTGAGCTCGAAATATTGCAACCTTTCCACTAACAATTTGCTGGTACTGTGTCTGGATTACCTGAAGAGTGACAGGTGAATTCCGGTGCTCTTGCATTTGCACACCCTCAAGTTGTAAGACAACATAATCAAAAGCTTATTTTCAATGAAGAATGTTTCTTACTAGTACTAAAAAATTTATGAGCACAAAATCCATGTCAATCTGTCCAAGGTTCAAGTATTGCGTAACTGGTCAAAACCTAAGAATCTCAATTAGAATTAGATTATTGGATTTAATCTTAAAATTTTCATCCATATAATAGGATTCTCCAAAGTTGCATGGGACCTTAATGGCATCGTGGAAACTAAAAAGTAATAATCTAGGAAACAGACAGACGGTAATTTTGTTTCAGCTTATTGAAGTAGTGACTATGTAACATCAAGTGCCCATTCGATATGACAATATATGGAGACCAAACAAGGCCTATTTCAGTGGATTGTTATGCCATTCACCCTCACTATGTACAACAACATTCACATGCATGGTGAATGAAATACAGCAACCCTTCACTAACAACTTGAGTTACCTGATCCATTGGCTTTAGGGTATGGATCCACAGATCCCCAGCTTGGATTCGGATCCAGGCAGATCCGCCCAGGATAAACTCCGAAAGGGATCCCACATGCATGAAACATATCCTCTGGGATGCACCACAATATTCTCCTTTGTCGCCTCATACCCTGTCTACATGGAGAATTTATGCCACCTCACACCCTTCGTGTTAGCAATTTTGTTCTAATCATTATGTCCTTAGACCACCTCATTCATATCTTAAGATATATGCATTATCCAAAGTTACTTATGTGGACTGTTAAAGGTGGTTTATGTCCTAAGACCACCTCATTCATATCTTAAGATATATGCATTATCCAAAGTTACCTATTCATATCTTAAGATATATGCATTATCCAAAGTTACTTATATGGACTGTCAAAGGTGGTTACCAAAGGTTTGTAGTATATATTCTACTATCATGTGAACAATATTGAGAATAATGATTTTGGCTTCATGCCCTTTCCACCTATTCTTAATCTTCTTGTTCTTCATTATGTTTTTCAATTGGTATCAGAGCTTATTGATTCCGTAGGCCTGATTGGATGAGGAAGGAATTTCCAACATGAGAGTGTTTAAATCTTGATGATGGTTGATTGACATATCACATGGAGAGTGAGTTAAATCCAAGGTCCAAACACTGGTGGTATAAAGAGAATATAAAATTTGTATGCTTCATAAATCTACAGAGTGAAGGATTTGATGGTGACATTGTTGGTAACATTGGTTGAGAGCATAACTCATGTACAATTCCACGTAAAATTCTGGTGTATTGTGTATTTATGGTTGTATGTTTATGATATCTTGAATGCAACATTACCTCGAATGCATAAGTGATAAATTGTTGATGTAATGTTTACAGGTTGTGATTGAAAATTGTAAAAAGTGCTCCATACTGATTCATCCCCCCCCCCCTCAGTATTGGTGAATATTCCAACAATGAAAACGAGATCCATACCAAATTGGTTGGCTTGATATGGAATAAGCTATCGAGCTAGCTCAAGGCCCAATTTTGCGTTGTGCTTGGGAGGGTTTAACTAGTTGGTTTGACTAGTTCCATATGGAACCAATTAGTGGTCCACTTCAAGGCATGGTTGTGCGCTTAGGAGGGTTGAACTGGTTGAAGCAACCGAACCTAGTTTTGTTCAATGTTCCACCAAGACTCCGGGACGGGGGGACGC
>ML816611.1:299294-310768 GCA_009831015.1 Picea engelmannii
CACCAAAACACCTTACAACTCCAACTTCTTACTTAGGTTTTAGGGAAACGTCCCCCCTGGAGTCCCCCCGTCCCGGGGACGTGGGGAACGCGTCCCCTGCGTCCCCCACCCTGGGGGACGCGTCCCCGTGGAACACTGGTTTTGTTTCAACTGGTTTTTAATACAATTGAGTTACAACGGTTATAATGTACTAAAAAATATTTTCTTAGATAATAAAACAGATTTTGATTGCTTTATTTTCTTATATCCCACTTTGAAGTTTGGTTTAATGGCATTGTTTACTTTCACTCATAAGTGGTCGGCAGAAAGAGACAGCAGTTTTCCATTGAAAAATCAATAATCATCTCATTCTTAAATTCTGAAGAATGTGAAGTGTGATGGAAACCCTCTACAGCACACATGTCAAAGCCTTCATGCAAGCGGTCGTTCCTCCATCATCGCTCCAACTAAGAGAAGACTGAAACTGAAACTTGTCTTGACAAGAACTCAATAGCTCCATAAAAGATTAGGGTTAAAAAAATAGATCATCAATCAAAAGTACATCTAGGGTTTCCACCAGATATGTAGAAAGCACATGATGAGAGCATTGTAAGGAGGTGATCCAATGGCTCAAAAATTTACAACGGCTTCCCTACTCCTGCAGCCCTGCAAAACTTCAGGCGCAATTTCCAACAACTTCCCTACCCCTTGTAATCTTACATACTTTGAATTTGGTTTTTCACAACCCCGTGAATCTACCTTAAGAAAGTAAATACAATGAGCAAGGACAAGACATAGAAGAAAATTGTGAGTGGACAAACAAACCCAAGACAACAAATGCTGGGTGAAGGGAAGAGATCTGCTCCAAGTTATTGGTGAAGAGACATGGTCCACAAATCTTTTTGGTCCTAGATATGAGTCAAGAGATTTGTTCCAAGGATGTTTCTATGAGCTAAGGCTATGTTAGATTGAACTGAGTCGAGACAGGATGAACAGGGCCTATACACTTGATCTGGATTTTATATATGAAGTATATATTTTGTTGGGCTTAAGGTTTCATGATGGATGCTAGGTTACAATTGATTAATTATTCTGAGGACACGATCTCACAAGAGGATATTTTTGTCTCCTATGGGTCTCCTAATGTCAAGGTCACTAGGGCCATGGGTGGTAAGTTCATTCTATTGGATGACAGCTACAAATCCTACAATGGTTGATCTATTACTTGGACTTTGGTAGAAATTGGTGTTAGACAGGGCATGGAGCTAGTGGTTGGTGAAAAATCGTACACCTTGACCCTGAATTACGTGAATTTCCCTTTTTGTTGTGTGAGATGCAACCAATATAGCCATGTTCTTCGTGATTGTGACAAGTCTTTTACACAACATTATTGGGTTAAATAAGAGGACAATCCGGTAGGGGGGAGGATCAAGTTGTTCTTCCAAAAGTAGTTCCTCACTTTTCTATTAAGTCAGTAGGCCTTGTTGGATGACAGTTGATGGGTGAACGCAAGATGGTGAGAAGGAGGTGATATCGACGGATACGGGTTTGATGGTTGGTGACATTTCTATTCCCTTAATTTCTGGCTCTCATCAAGTGGAAGGCATAAAGGAGGATGCCCCAATGGGTTTAAGGTTTTTTGACTTCACTCCTCAACTGCAAAAGCTAGGATCAATTGGCGTCGAGTGAGGGTTCTATTGTTTGTTGTCAGGATGAAGTTAGGGGGTAAGGGACACCATTTCAAACATCGTCGAGTCAAAAATTGGACCGTTTGGAGGGGAGGGTTTTTCTATTAACCTATCCAATGACTCAAACCCTTTGTTTGATAAGGGGGATAACATTGTTGAGAGGCTTGTTCTTGGGCTTCATTCTCCTCAAAAACAAGGAGGTGGCCACTACCACATAAGACCTCTATCTCCTCTCATGACTCTTTGGTTTCTGAGGGGTTGGGATTGGATATTCTAAAGGAGCCTGGGGATCAAAAGGATGGCATAAAATATTATATGAAGCATGTAGGCAATTCAATGATATGTACAGAAAGGAGCACAAACTTTGACAATTGTGCATCATGCACCATGTGGAATGTATTTTTATTTCTCCTTGAATAAAAAATACATTTTTTTCTTGGAAAAAAAATGTCATACATATCTAATTTTCTCTATAACTTGTGACATATGATAATCATTGAATATATGCCCGCAGGGGTGTAGACCGATTGGCAAGTGTCGTGTAAATGGAAGGAAATATGTAAAAAGAGGTCTCAAGGTCGATTCTCACCCCGATTTACTTGTGCTCCATTCTTGTGGGCTGCGTGGAAGCACCTGGGGTTATAGTGTTAGCGAACGAGTATCGACCCCGTGTCACGCGAGTACAAGAACCGCGAGTTGCCGATTCCCCCAGTACATAACCAAAAAAAAAAAGATAATCATTGAATATATAACTATTTAGATAAGTATATATCTAATTTCAAAGTGTATGTAACTTTATAAGTTAAAAAAAATTATATTTTTTAATTTTTATATAAATTTCATTTTAAAAAAGTATAAAAATATTCTTATATTATTTGTACTTGCCATTTCCCCACCATATCAAGATCCTAGCTTTTCAACAATTTTGTGGATCTATATCAGAATCTGGAACCATATACAAATCCTCCTTGTAACTTAGCTAACAATTTGGTGGTTGTGTATCTAGATTGCTCCTCATCTTCATCCACACCTATGAAGGAGCACTAGAGAACATTGGATTGGTCTTGAAGACTTTGCACACCCATAGGATGCAAGACAAAATTGGAAATTGTCTATTTTTCCATAACAATTTCTTACTTTGGCCTTCAATGTTGATGAACACAGTCTAATTCACTCAAAGTCACTCTGACCTAGTACAACCGTTCTGAGGTATTTAGGGTTCAGCCTTTGGAGCACCAGGGTGATCAACATTCTGGGCAATGGAGCTATCACATTCCAGTCTAGGCTCTATCTTTCTTCCTGCATAGTTTGTCCTCCTTTCCAAGTATTCTCTCCATTCATAGCTTCAATTTTATCTGTTTAGTTTTTAGCAGAGTTACCAAGATCACGAGTCAAACTAGCATTTCACCAAGTTTGACTCTGATCAGACCCTAAACTATTTTTTCAAGATCTTTCTTTTGACTTGATCAACACGAATTTGACTTGTGCTTAATCACGATTTAAATTTTTACTCGTGATTAATCGTGAGCCAAAACTTGATTTTACCAAGTTAGACTCGCCCATTTTAACCTCTGCTCAGCAGGTGTTAAATTATGTGTATATTTTTATATTTAGTACTTGTGTATAGTTATGCAAAATCAATTTTAGTTACTAAAAGGCATTTCACTGGTACTTTATAATATGTGCACTTTCCAAAATTTCATCATGTCTAAATCACCAAAGATTAGGACTAAATTGCTTATCCAATTAAATGCATTTGGCATTGCAAGGAAAATAGAAATGTTGAAGCTAAATCGCATTTAAGAAAAGAAATGCCAGTAATTGATTAAGGCTTTATTACAAAATATCTACAATGGTATTAAAACAGGATATAAGCTTGTATCCAACAATTTGTGTAGCAACCACCAACATGAAAAGTTACTGCTGAAGGAAATATAATTGTTGCTTTCCTTCTGTATTGTTCAGAAAATATGAATGCATAAATGAAGAAAAGACATCAGACCATTACCAATAAACCAAAGATAAAATCAACATACAATCCTCATGTATGTCACCATAGTTTATTGCAAGGTGGTTGTTGATTGCTTACAAGTTACAATCAATCGTCTGCACTCACCAACCATACTTTGCCTGTGTTTCTGCCTTGGTAAGTTGACCTTTCGCACGCCTCTCTGCAAGTTCCATCTCCTTTTGCTTCAAATCGAAGTACAATGAGCCAATTTGATGTTTTCTCTTGTGCAGCTTTGTAGGCTTCTCTTTGCCTGATGAAACAGGCTGCTAGGCATTCAAGAAAATTATTAGAAGAAAGCTAGAGTGCGAAACATGGTGTCACAATTATCATCACTGTTATATCAAAATACAGTATAACAAAGAGCTCCCAAGGAATTTAAAGAGATTGCCAGTGATAATGATACAGAAATTCGTATGAAGCTGTTCACAGAACACTTCTAATTCAGTGAAAGGAAAGTATAGATAACTCAGGGAGCCAGTCACGCTAGGCCGAGAATCAAAATTGTAGTCTTCATACTATTCAAACCTTGTCTACTATACAATCTAAAAAGAGGGCTAAGGGAATAAACACAGTTATAGGCATATAAAATGAGAAAGACATCCGCATATCATTGTGTTGCATGATCGTATGTAGAGATATTTAAGGTATAAGTTTTGAACATTTAGAGACCTAGCCAATCCATTACCTTCAAATATTAAGATTGAGAAAGGTAAATGTAGATGACAGCAGCGAATGAGAGACAGTTTACTAGTAGATTTCTCTGATGAAAATTTCCTAATATCATCCAAAAACGCTTTCTGTTATATGTTTCTACCATTTTAATATGCAATCCTCAACAACAGCACTATAGGTGTCCTTCACGGAAATGATATCACTGCGAACTTGGCTTGGTCATTCCAACTATAATTTTGACTCAAACTCTAAACCTAACTGAGTTAGAGAGAGTAATGTAAGCAGATGAAACTAATAAATAGCAAGTGAGTTAGAGAACGAACCTGATATGAGGGTCCAAATGCAATACCCGTCATTTTGGCTTGATCCTCTCGAGGTCTATTGCCCATCAATTCATCCTGTTTAACTTCAATAATATTGGAGGGTATCTGATTCCTTCCCCGTTTCCTCTCCTCTATTTTACCAAAACTCGAACCGGCGCCCTCCGAGACCTGCTGCACGACTTTCATAGGCTCGTTATCCTCGACATATGCAGCCTCTTGAGGCGGACAAGGCTGTGTGGGATGATATTCATGTGACCACGCTGCCCCACCAGAAGAGGAAAAATCTCCTCCTTGCGAGGGTGGATCGGCAGAATAGTAATAATCATTTTGCGATGGCGTGATAGCCCCCCCATTGTCGGAACGGAGGGAATGATGAAGATTAAGTGAAGGCTCTTCCCTAATGTTGGTATCGGTATTGGTTGGCGGTTGGTATGTGGAAGGCGCAGTTTTCACTGAGAAGCGCCGCCCAGTATGAGTGCCGCCCGCCCCGAGGAGGTTGTCATTCTTAGGCGGTGGCAACATGGCCGTCAGCCCACCAGCTAGGGCTTCGGAATCATCTGAGGTTGCCCTTTTCTTACTGGCCGTTTCGTGTTTTTCTTCATCATCGGGGTTTTCCAGCAGCGCAGGGTTCAGCGGAGGCCTGAATTCCACGACCCGCTTCCCGGATTTGTTCTTCGGCGGCGGCAAGGAGAAACCAGATCTCGCCTTCGCTGGTGGCAAACTACTGAATAATGAAGAAGAAGTAGCTTTTGGGACTTCATTCTGCTGGGATTTCAAGGAGGGCGACGGTAAGTATGAATTATTGTTCTTGGGCGGAGGAAGAGCGGTAAAAATGGAGGAAGAAGAAGAATTGCATTCGCCTTTGGGAAGAGGTGGGGGCAATGAAAACATAGATTCCCTCCGGCTCGGATTGAAATCTATGCCTTTCTCATCGTCCGAGTCTGAGGAGGCCGAGGCATAGTTGGCAATGAGAGAATCCATGGCGGAGCAACTCCTTACATTAAACCAGTACACGCAGACTAGTGGAAAACATCGACGCTAAGGTACAACACAAAATACTTGGATTGTTAATACTAACCGTGGTTTAACTATAAGCAGCTCAGGAATGGTATGGAGTTTTTATAGACCACCGCATAGGCTCTACCAATATGATAAGACCGCTGTCTTGATTTCTATTTTCGCTGCAGAGATATAGCGAGCCTGCCTATCTACCCATTCGTCGTGTCATTTGGAACAATACTCGATTCTTTTCAGTGAACACTTAAATAGCGTACGCCTTCATTGTCCCATTTGGTGGTTTAAGAAGTTTTAAAGTCCCGAGCCCCTCCCTTTGATTGAATTTGTTTTTTTTTAATTCAAATATGAGTGGTTGCTATTATAATATCATGAGTGGTTGCTATTATAATATCTAGGTTAGTGTAGATTGTCCGCAAGCCATTGCTTAGCAAGAAAATTATGACTTAGTAAGGGTTGAGATGTCCCAAAGTATATCAACTAGGGGTATGAATCTCTATCTCAGGTAGTGTATATACTTATAGCCTTATCATAATGGGTCGATATGTCCACTTAACGGAATTGAACTCGGGTGGAGAATATAACAAGCATGCTACCCAACCACTCAAACTATGAACTTGGGATCGGCCTCGCTTGAATTTTTCCTTCACTCTCAAGGATGTGGTTGTTCCTTTTCTACTTTGATTCTTCTTGATTTAGTCTTAGCCCTTCTACCTTTGCTAAATACTTGAGTTGTGCTCAAATCAGTTTGCAATCAACATGTAGTCTTTTAGGTTTTTTTATGGACTTATTGCAAGTGCTTAGAGTTCTCCCATGGCTTTTACAACATGCGCTTGCTCCATCTTGTTAAAGGAATGGGGACCCTTCCAACCCACTAATTCATGGATAATCGAGACACTCTTCTTCATTAAGGGGATTGGTGTTCTTTTTTTAGAAAGATGTGCATTTGTCCCTATTGAAGATTGGACATGTGTCACTTTTAATGACTATGATCCCCTTTTTTGTGATTCCAAAGGGGGCACACTTCCTTTCCCCCTCCCTCCTTCAAAGATATTATTATTGGGCAGGTACAGACCATCTCGATATAAAGCAGTTTCTTTGTTATAAAATCTCAAAATGCTCCTTCAATCGAGCTCATCTCTCTAGAGGTTAATGCTAATGAAGCTTATTATAGGTTATGTGGGTTGATTTGTCACTTCGATAGAGTTTGGCCAAAACTTGTTGATCTCCATTCTTGGATTTCCAATGCAGTGAAGGCCTTGTTTTAAGGGTATCTTGTTATTCATCGTCGCACAAATGGTTTTTTCATTGTGACTTTTTTTTGGTGAATGATCAAGAATAAATGCTTCACAAGGGTCCTTGTTATTGAGGTAGCGTTGGTTTATTTTATGCGGCCTTGGCACTGATTATTTGATTCCATCTTGGATGCTTTTTTCTTTTATTTCAACTTGGGTAAGGATTCTAAGCCTCTTATACATGTTTGTAATGAGGATCCCCTTCAAGGAGTTGGTGGGTGTCTCGTAAGGTTTATTTTGATATCCTCATAGTCTATTTCTAGTCATTTTCATGCCTTCACAAGGATCTGTGTGAAGTGGATTTGAGGTTCGATCTTCTAGGAAATCCTTTTAGATTGCAATGGAGTACTCTGGAAACAAAAGTTGGATTATGAACAAGTTGCTTTCGAATGAAAAACTTGTTTCAAGGTTGGCCACCTCTTGCCCCAAGAGTTTTTTACATTGCCCCAACAAAAGCACCAACCTAAAAGGCAAAGGAAGAAATGTAATCTCACTTGGTGGAGTCACACATAATTGTATCACTAAATTGTTGGTTGTAAGTACTCAAAAAAAGAAATTGAGATGGAGCAAGAAGCTTTGACTCCTAAGAATACTCTAAGGTCAATCAAAGAGGTACAATGCATATTAAAGAATATCCCATCATCTCAAAGGACAATAGAGTTCTCGATGATGAGTCCCTTCTGCAAGGTGAATGCACTAAAGTGAGAAAAAAAATAAGGAAAAAAAGAGTAGTACTATTGAAGAAAGAGACCCTCAAGTTTTAGAAGATTTATCTCGTTGAGATCCATCATTTGCTCTAGTGACTATATGTTATTCAACAAAGGGAAAAGCCAAGAAAGATAACTCTCGATAGATAGGGAACTATAAGACTAGAAAAGAGTTGAGAATGGGCAAGGTATATTCTTTGGGTATTATCTTAATGTATATCTTTAGTATATATATGCAATGTTCCAATACCTATAATGGAACTACTACAACAACAATGGAA
This sequence comes from Picea engelmannii, assembly GCA_009831015.1. NCBI lineage: Eukaryota > Viridiplantae > Streptophyta > Pinopsida > Pinales > Pinaceae > Picea > Picea engelmannii. The sequence goes on from ML816611.1 coordinate 307,265, forward strand.
AGAACCGAAATAGAAAACAAAAACTAAGAGACAAAAATAAGGAAAGAGTGGGGCACCTACAAACCCAAGGGTTAGATGATGTGATTGGTTCATCCCACAAGATAACACATCTACAACAATATTCTCCTTGCCCTTCTTATAAATCATATTGAAGTCATATGCTTGGAGTTGTGTAATCCACTATTATTGCTCCTCTATTAGAGTACCATGCAATAATAAGCACTTCGAACTAAGTGATGGGTTTTAAACATAGTTATCGACTTAATGAGAACTGTGACCTCAAAACGAGAACTCTGGCCCAAAAAACCAATATTTTTGCATAAAAAACATCAAAATCAACCCCCAAATCAAAAAGTGGTGCTACCGGTACCACCACTTTTTAAAACAAGGTCAAAATTACAACATTTTTCAAACGTGGCCTTCAAAACTTAGACAGTAGCTCAGAAAAACCTTAAAATCAACACCTAAAAGAAAATAAGATGTTTTTTATTTTATTTTTCTTTTCAAAACGTTAAATTTTGAGATCATTTGAAATCGTATTTTTATCTCTTGGTACTATTAAAACCAAAACCTCAAAATCAACCATCAAATTGAAAAGCACTGCTACCGGTAGCACCCATTCTAATATGAAAATGACACATTTTTATAATGTGGTAAAAGAACTCATCATTACTGTAAACAAAATCATAAAGTCAACCCTTAAATGTTTACTTTTTAAATGTTATTATCACGCAAAGCACAAGGTAATATATAATGTCATGACCCCGGATGGGGTGTCATCGGGATAGACGAGCACATGGATAGATGGGCAAACACCTGGTCACAACCCACGCCACCGCAACCTGCACTCACTCCAGGCATTTAATCCATGCATTTAAAATTTCGATCGACGTACCCACGCATTCATTTTCACACAGAGCAATTTATGGTAATAGAGCTTCAGCTAGCAGGGGTGGTAAATGTGATGGGTTGGTTGCCTAACCAATCCCATCATTTGCCTGGGATCAATGGTTTTTGGCCTGCAACGGTGAAACACATGGCTCATTCGCACTATCTTCCTCCCGCTCCTCGCAATCACCCACCAGTCTGTATTTCTCTTTGGCTCTGGTTCGAGCTTTTTCCTCTGCTCCACCTCCGCTTTGAGCTCTTCCCCGGGCTCCTTCTTTGGTCCTCTCCCTCCCCTACTCTCCTAGTCATAGTCTCTATCCCTCGCCAATGAGGTAAGTCAAAACATGGGGCGGCTTGGTATGCAGCGAGAGGTCGAGGTTCAAGGGGTTGTGGCAGGCAAGCTCCTCAGAGCTTGCCTCAGGCTCCTGCCTGTGCCTCCACTCCAGAACTCCCCCCTGACCCTATTCGCGCCTCCTCTCCAAAACACCCTTTTGATCATGCCACCACTCCAGAACTGCCTCCTTTGTCCTCTTTGTTTGCTTGCAGAGTCGAGTGATTCGATAGCTTTGGCAATTCCCTCGGCTTTGCTCCTAAGCTCAGCCTAAAGTCGCCTCCCATACACCAGCCTCCAACCCGTCCCCCTCCTCCCTCTGCTCCCCCTAACCCGACAGCCTCTCCCCTCTTCGTCCTCTGATGCTCCACAACGCCCTTCGCCCCCAATTGCTTGTTCTCGGTGCGATGCGATGGAGAATTTGAAGAATTCTTTGGATTTCATCCAGAGCTCAATCATGGATGTCAAGTGCGCCATCAAGGAGTTGTTGAACATGGATGATAGTCAAGTTTGTCGCGAGGAGCTTCTGGAGTCTCTTCTTCGGGATCTCCGGCATACCATCCCGGACATAGGGATTATGGGTAAGGACACAACACAGGACCAATGGAAAGAACAAAGGCCCGACCTCAGCTCCGGATGATCCCAACTTTCTTAGGTTTCTCGGGTTTTTTTATGTTTCTAGATAGTTTAGTTTACACTCCATCCCTGTGTGGCATCCTAACTCTAGGCTTAGCACAGTTTTTGAAAATTGCATGGACAATTGGAAACTCCACGGCCATGTGGCAGCATTGGTTTCCCACCATGGCGATGTTGCCACTGTCTCTTGGGATATTTCGACATCTATAATTTTTGCTCTTTAGCAGGATTCAATATATTTTCCTAACTTACAAAAAAAAAATACATAATACCATGAAAATATCACAATATACTTTAAAAATTCAACGTCACTTTTTAATAATTTTTTACTTTTAATAATAAAAAAGTAAATACAAGTTACATTGAATGAAACATAAATAAATTCTTAAAAGTATTGTTATATTGACCATATTCAAAACATATGAGCTAAAAAWTTTATTATATTATCCATAATAAAAAAACATATCATTCATAAAACATAACAAAAGATTCATAACTTCATGTAAGATCATATGTAACTTCAATGCTCATTTTTAGTTACCATACAAACATCATATGGATAAAAAATGCATAAAATGTTTCATACACTTATTCAGATTGACTCGTGGTTTTTGAAATACCATCAGAGTCTACATTGTCTTTAGATGAAGATGTAGATGATCCAKACTCTTCTCTATTGTCGATGAATGCACCATCTGAGTCTACATGCATGTCCAACATTTCAAATGTCAAATGTCTTTTAGATCTATGACTAGGTTCAACAAACTCCCATCTTGCATTTATTTCTTGTGGCAACAACCTCTTGATAATCTTTGTTGTCTTGGAGCGAAGAGTTCCTCTCTTTGTCAAATTGAAGTCATAAACAAGTATGTCAACATCATCAAATCTTAATAGGTCAGTGCAATGACGAGTTGTATTTTGACCCTTTCTTTTTCTCTTTCTATTGACATGTTTCTCAACCACCATCTATGGCTTGTACACACCATTGAATGGGTGTGTACTTGTTGCATACCAATGCACATCAATTGCAATAACATCATCATTTTCTTTCTCAATCTTTATAACCTTTCCTATCCATAATGGATAACCATGTGGATCTTCAGTCGCTAAAACTACAATCATGCTACCTGTAACATACCCACTACCTAAATTAAATTTTTCTGGTCTTCTGCCGGACCATAACCCCTAAATATCCATGGAGGCCCAACGTAAGCTGGCTCTTTCTCTGTCCTTCACCGTTCTCATGTGATCGCGGGTCACGATCACAGTCCGAATAAACGCAATACCTCTTTCATATTTCATGCCTCAGTGCTACAGTGATGTTGAGTCGTTTGACTTGGCAACCGCCGAATCCCGATAGGGCTAGCGATCGGCCAATGGGGCGAATCCCTACAGGGTTAGTAAATGGCTAATAGGAACAATTCCCAATAGGGCCAGAGAACAGCCAATGAGAAACGGCCTCGTTGCGCGGTTAGGTGGAATACAGGTGGCAAAGAGGGAAATGCGACACGGTGGTCGTCATGACAGGAAGGGCCCCACTTCACACGCCCCACTATTCCGGACCCCCCCCCATTAAAGGCAGAATGGCAAGGGGAGTTTGGAATCCACTTGTGCGTCGTTGATCGGGGTGAGTTAATCTCGACCGTTCG
>ML816612.1:0-53843 GCA_009831015.1 Picea engelmannii
TATTAAATATTTCCTTTAGCCGACTTGTCTTCTAGGGTTATGTCCAATGCTTTAGGGTTTCTTCTTGCTTCCTGGAATATTCTATTCTTGTCAGGGTTACACGTGGAGGTTAATACCTCCCGCAGCTACCATAATATCAACACCAAGCTCTTTGATCAATAGTATGATCACTAGTATCTGATCAAATATTGTTCTAGGTAGGGCATTTTATGGGCAAGGGTAAATTATTTTCATTGCCTATATCATTGCATATTTTGCCGTCTATTTTCATGTGGTTGTTTAATAGTCGTCCATCTATCTACTTTGTAATGTAGGTTTGCTACATGGTTACGATCTTGCTGATATTCATCTTGTTTTTTTAGCTCTTTTATTGCAGTGCAATAGTGGCATTAAGATAAGCTGCATATGCTATTTGCAGTATCTCGTTTTGCACTTTATCAAAGGGGATGCCTTATGTGTTATGGCCTTTTTTTTTTAAATACCTTTTGAATGCCACTTGATCCAGTGGGAGGTTGTAGATGCCCTATTGAGCTAATTGTCTTATTTGTCTTTTATGCAAGTTTATTCAATCTTTTGGTTCCTGGTTTCTAGCTGAGACAACTGTTAGTATCATCTTGCTTCTCTGTATTTCATAGGATAGAAATCTATATTTGACTTTAATTTTCCTGATACATATTTGACTTCAGGTGTGCAAGGGTCATGCTCTTTATTTTTAGTCTTACAAGGCGTTTTTATATTTCCTACACAAATATGCTTTTCAATATCTATCTCCCCAATCATATAGAAGGATTGTTGTAACTAGGATTTCAAAGAAGACTTTTTTTTGATGATATCCATTCTATTACCTCGTTGCATTTAATTTCCATCTGAATACAAGCTCTCTATCCTCTTAATCTTGATAGTGCATTTCTCCAAGCTATGGTTCTAACTTACATTTGCTGGGTAATCAGTGTTAGTTTTAAACCTTTGAAGCAGAACAATGCATGCAGATTCTTAAGCAAAATAGAGAGAACAACAATGTCATACACAGTGCACAGAGATTTACCCTGAAACCCTTAACTGGGAAAACCAGCAAACCTTAGAGCTGCACCTCTATCTTCTTTATTATATTAACTTCACCGTTCGCAATACAATATATAGATATTCCGTGGCATCCAAAACTCTAGTCCATTAACCTGAATTAGATTACAACCCTAATCCCTTAAGTGGGATTAGATTACAATAGGCCAAAAAACCATTGGCCGGAAAACACAAAACAGGTAAAAAAGCGGACTGAAAACAACCCGAATATTTTGGTCAAGGGCTTTGCTCCCAAACCCCCAGACATGGGGGGCCTAGCTGCCCCCCCCCTGTGACCCCCTGTCACATGGGGATAACCTCACTCAATATAACACATTCCCAACAATCAGATCCCAAATATTTGCAGGTTTGGATTTTTTTGCTATACATCCCCGATATATTATCCTTGGGTACTTTGTTTCTTTTGATTTGATTATCATATTGTCTTATCCATGTCAATACCCATACCTGAGCATTCATTGATGTTTAATAGAGATGTTATTTTCCTATTCACGTTTAATGACTGCCAGTTGTTAGAATAATTGTTCCCTTGTCAGATTTTCTATGGTTGTCTTAGAGCAGTCTGTTTCTTCTAATTATAGATTTTGTTTATTGATCTAGATCCATAAGAGAGTTGGAGATAATGGATCCTCCAATGTCAGTGTTGATTTCCTGTGTCCAACCTTCCTGTGTTTAATTTTACTCCTACTTTCTGTTATAGTATTGAATTTGTTTTTGAGTAAAACAAATTTGTGCTCAATTTAAGTTTAATATAGAATATAAACTTTTTGAAGGGCTTAGGATTCAGGACTGAGTTCTTGGGATTGTACAGGGCTTTCAGAACTATCAATATTTGTTGAATGCATAGTCATATTATTTAGGAGACCAATATTGAGATAGTCTGGCGCTATAGTTTAGAATTTGAATTTGTATTGAATGCATGAAAGGAAGACGTGCCATTACTGATCTCTATTCATATTCTTAGGTTCTTTTCCTCTAATACGTGTGCTGGTGCAGGTGATGGATGTCTTCAATAAAATTTCAGAGCTATTTCCAGGAATGACAGGTTCTCCTTGATAATGTCAAAGAAAAGGTCAAGGTAAATGAACTGATTTCCAGGACTTCACACCAGCACTAGATATATGAGTTGGAAGAATAAGAATAGGTGAAGTGTTGTATGGCACCAGAAAGTTTTGTAGAACAAAATGCACTTGGATCATCCTTAAATATATCAAGATGAACCAAAAGGCTTTTAGGGCATCTTCCCTTCTCAAATTTCGTTGTGGGTAAGCGTGATTGGGATTTCTCCCAGGCATGTCCCTCACTATGTTTAGGAAGGTTATAATTCTTAGTTATTTTTCTGAGTATGTGCATTAAGAAATTAAGTGGGGTCAACAATGCATAGTTTTTATTTTCTGGATGAGGAGCTTGGAGTTGGAGCCTGTTTTATAAGGTAAGATTAGGTAGACTTTGATAAAGTCTTTTGTGTATAACCATCATCTTTATTCTTCTAAAGATGGATGCTTAGCAGGAACTGTAGACTTGGATTGCATATTTGTTCCGAGTCTTCTCTTGAAAATATATATTTTATGCATAGTTAATACATGAATCTTATTGGAGCATGGTATCATGTTTGCACTCTGCAGCCATGCGATGACATACTTTTCTTGCGTATTCAACAATAAACAATCCAACACTCGAGGAATTAACAAAAAAATCATGAATTTCTTCCACACTAAGCAAAATGCTTTGATAAATAAAGTGCCTGAATAAAATGGTAGGATTTGTAAATTTACGGAAACCAAAAAGAACTTTGGGTATAGCATGTTGATTTTTCTGAACATGCTTAATTATAATCAAAGAATGTTCTATATCTGTTTCCAAGTAATTTAAAGTTTAAACTATGGAGGCAGCTTTTTCAAATTCCCTGGCCAGGTTTACAGGCAGTGTTGATGTCTTATGTATGATATACAGTGTCAACCTGAGTAGCAATGGCTTTTCCATGGCAAGAGCATTATTAATTATATAAGACCAGCAGTTCACTTCTCTCCTGAACTTATGGCAGCAAGGTGGCATACCAGAATCATTAACAATTAGCTGCTGTGTTTGTATAATGAATAAGGAGGGCAACTACCTGTTTATAAATTCGTGATTAAAATTCATTTTTTTGCTTTACAAGGAGTACATTGTTCTTTCTGTTTTAGATGCATCTTTATGTCAACTTTGAAACTGGAGATGATGGGTTATTGGGAAATTGGGAATGCTTTATGCCCAGTTTTTGCACAGCTCAATGAAATGAATGTGGCTTTTTGTATGTTCGCCTCTTTCATGATGGAGTATATAGCATAAATGCTTTCATTTTCTGCGAGGATATTCTTTTAAAGAGGATTTTGAGACTTTAAAAAACACATGATAAATTTCTGAAAATAATAGCTTATTTGCCTGCTTAAACTATTATGGCATTTTTTGCAGTTATTTGCCTGCTTAAACTACTATGGCGTTATTTCACTTTATTCATAGAAGTTAAGTAGTATGTGGAAGTGGCCTGGTATTATGTTACCACAGATAAACTCTGAAGAAAACAGTAAATCAGTATTTTGTATTTTGGAAGAATGCAAAGTCAGCCTTTTTGTTTTTAAAATAAAAAACCTAGGCCCCAAATACAAGTGGCGATAAATAATGACAAAAGGGCAACTTGAATATTGAGTACTGCACTAAAGTTGATAACTGTGCAACCTGCATTTTTGACAATGAAAGAGCATGATTGGGCCACTATAGCTGCTGTATAATAGAAATATCTTCAAAGGTCTGGATTGATATCAATATAACAAGTATAACGTAGTTGGGGCACATGTTTATGTATTTTTCACTGAAAACCAGTGATGCTTTTAATTATTATAGTCATTGGTCTTTGGACCTTGAATTCCTATGTCCTATTTCTTTCATTAGAGAATATTGTGAAAGGTACTATTTTATTTATATAATTATGAATGAGCAATTATTTTAAAAAATAGTTAAAAAAGGGTTGTATTTATGCCTAACACGTTATGAGTCTTATTTTTTGGACTCTAGTGGCAATCAATTGTTGTGCTGATGCCTCTTCCAAGTGTAATCACAGAAGTTCCATTCCCCTATTTTGCATTTTGAAACTTCATCCCCTCTTTCTTGTATTGTGGGGATACAAGGTGGGATATCTTTCAGGGATTCCTTTTCATGGATCTTTTATTATTGTTTCGTTGAGGTGTAGTCCATATTTACTTGGTCAAGGTATTCCCTCTGCAAACCCTCTTATAACATTTAGTGAGCAAAAGTATGGTTAGTTGCTACAACCACAAATTAGTAAGTAGGACTTTCAGTGAAACAACATCAACGAACTCCAAGAGGCATTGACCGTGTGGGTTTTGGTTACATGCAAAGTCTAGATAGTTACACTAAACATCTTATTCTATTGGTCTAATATAATGGTTGGTTACCACTATCCTTCTAGTAAGGAAGTTGGTGTATTGCAAATTGACCCTTTTGATAACTCTGTGTTAGGATACAGTTCAAAGATGCAAAGATTGATATGTAACAAAGGTATCGAAGGTTAGGGAAATGATTTCTTCCCATATAAAACACAACAAAAGCACAAGTTCATGCTTGTGAGAGAGAAGTAATAGAAAGTGCCTTGGAAAATAGCGCAAACAATAACAAGCTTATGTAGCCCTAAATACCTATCTTGCTAAATTCATGTAAACCATGGATATACTATCCGAAGCAACCAACCATCTATGAAACACTAATACAAATCAATTTTTTTTACCTCAAGGCAAGGTTGAACTTGAATACTCGTGTCTAAATTTGAAGAAAGAAAACTTGATGTCCACTAGTTAAAATGCCAATGCTCGTAAAGGTCACTTAGTAAGAGTATGATCGGAAAGGAACAAGGAAACCTTATGACTATAAATAATTTTCGTTATCTTTGTTTAGTTGAAATGCCAATGCTCGTAAAGGTCACTTAGTAAGAGTATGATCGGAAAGGAACAAGGAAACCTTATGACTATAAATAATGTTAGTTATCTTTGTTTAGTTGAATAATCATGTTGAAAGTGATCAATTATGTTTAGCACATGACATTTTTAAATATCCCTTGCCATAATGAACTTGTGAATCTTCTTCTATTGATGTACCTCTTAAGATACTAAGGATATAACAAGGAGAAGAACAACACCATACAATCAACTTGTATGCATTAACTGGGGGGGGAGGGAGTTGGCATGGAGATATATGGGTTGGGTCAACCCTTGGCTAACTACCTTATCAACCCTTGGCTAACAAAGATAAGTCAACATTCCATATATCTCTTAAGCCTTAATTAACAAAATGAAGTGCCTTAATTAACAAAATGAAGTCCCACTTAGAAATTTCTTGAGAAAATACCTTGTTGATTGAAGAATTTACCAAAAAAATCTTTAAATAATCCTTGCTATAATGAAGTCATAAATCTCTCCCCAATAATGTACTCGGATGTTGAGGAAATAACAAGGAAAATACCACCATAGAGATGACTTGTATTCATTAGATGAGGGGGTAAGTTGATAAAAAATATAGATATGATGAGTGTTGGGCCCTTCGTTTTTGGATAAGAAGCTGTGCAATAAGGACTACAGTCCCAATTTTGATCTAGTACGAGTTGCGTAAGCTATAGAAGACGCTGGACAACAAAGCAAGGAGAAGTAACATAAATCGGTTGCGAAAGGACAACACAACACAAACAAAGCAAAAGCGGTTGCAACAAAACAAGAAAGCATGCAAGCTCAAAGCCAGAAGACCCTACTTAGCTTATATATATGGGTTCTGATGATTGTAAAAGGGTTCTCCCCCTTGTTGTTTTGTTCGGATTGTTACTCTTCTTATTGTTGTTCCTAGGTCAGGGTTGAGTCCTGTAAATGTAATCTGTATATAGTTTGGGTACATAGAGCCTGCGACATGGGTCTAGAGCCAGGAGTCTGTAATTGAGGAGTATTTTGTATCTCTGAGGTTGTATCGGATAAAGATCGGAAGATAATATATAAAGAAGGGTCCAAAATTTTGAAATATGTTGTGTCATTCTATGTTCATGCTTCTGCATTGTATTTTTACAGTGTTTCTTTATGCTTCATAAGTTCCACATGATGTTTCTGTGTATGGATGCTTTTCGCAACCTAAGTAGCTTCAGTTCCTGTATGTATGAGCTCAAATTTGTTCTGTAGATTAGTTCGTCTTGTGCAAGATCATGGTGAATCTTGAAGGTTCTGTGAACCCAACTGAGTATTCTCCTTGCCCTTCCCTATCCTTTTGTTTTGGTTGTGCTTCGGGTGAGACTTCTTCTCTTCGGAGGAGATGGAAATACAAACGCTCTAGACTAAACAGTACCTTTTGTTGGTAACCTGAGGACCCTGGTCTGATCAATCCTGTGCCAACAAAATGGTTCCATTGCCAGGACCTGTGTTAAAAGGGAACTTGTAGGGAGGATGCTTCCGTGGATTCACAAATCTAATATTAACAAATGGAGGGAGAGAAATTGCGATGCCTTCATATGGAAAGAAGTGAAGCTGAGAAGAAAATCCGTGGAAGATACTCAGGAGGCAATCTTTTACTCAGAAAGATCGAGCGACCAGTACGAGATATTTTGGGTTAAGTTCCCGAAAGAACTTTTCCATTGGATAGATAGACTCTAAGAAGCTCCAGAGTTCCAAGAACTAGTCAAGAGGACCTGTACTTGGGATACTGAAAAGATTGCAACACTTCATTGGCTGGATCGTCCAGTCACGCGAGCGATTGATTTCTGGGTTAGTACAACATCAGAGGGATGCATTATTGAGTTTGCAGTTGAGAATCACCAATCTTTTTCACGAGCAGAAGAAGATTTCAAGAAAGATGCAAGGGGAAGACTGTTGAGAGGAATCCCCCTGTGGATTAAGGTTTTCTTGATGGAAGAGGCGATGCTGACTATGTCCCCGACTGAGATGGTAGCGTAAACACCCTCGCTTGGGGTAGGGCCAGTTTGGGGTGGAGTCATGGCTTGAGAGAGGGGGGGAGAGTTCTTTGACAAACAGGGGAAGCAACAAGAAATGGACTCAAGAGATGAATGAGCCTTGAAAAGAGCCTCCATAGTTGAGAAGTGGTGGCGTGGTAAGATAAAGAAAGCAACAAAACAATCCGAGAAGTTAGACCAGGAGAAGTAGAGGAAATACAGATGAAAGAATAGCGGAAGATGAGAAGACAAGAACGACTGGTCAGTGAAAGATAAGTGAGAGAGAAAGAAGTCCCGAGGAGGGTGGACAAGAAGGAGAAGGTGTAGAAGCAAGGGAGAAGGAATCCAACATGGATCTTGAAGAGGTCAGAGAAGATTCAACCCCGATGCCAGGAAAGATCGAGAATCCAATTGAAGAGACCACTCCAGAGGAAGAGAATGAGACCCCCCAGATCAAAGAAAACCACCCCGAAGCCAATGGCGCCAACCCCGAATAGCCCATACCCCAAGTGTCTTCTATACAAGTGGTAAATTCAATACTACCTTCTTATGCTAATTTTGTTCCAGTACAATTAGTTAGTCGGTCACAACCGAGAAGTGTGAGTACAGGGAGGATATTGGGATCCCTTGGTAGGTCGCACCCCAACTGTCAGAAGCGAGTGATGCAGAAGAGCCGATGCATCAGATTGAACTGCTCCAAGGAGCATTGTCACAATTGGCCATTTGCGTTGAGCATCTGGAAGTGCAGTTGTAGTAGACTCAGAAAGAAGCAGAGCAACAACCTCGGAAGCTATAGGAGCAGATGGAGAAGATAGAGCTAGAATGGAACAATGCCCAAGCAACACTACACAAGCGCACAACTGAGTGCACAGATTTTTAGAGAAGTCAACGATTGGATGGACATCATCGCTAGGCGCAACAAGACTTTGGAGGACGTACGCACTAGAATCCAGGTGTTGAATGAAGAAGTTGAGGCTATGATGGATCTGCTGGAGCAACAACAAAAGTTTGATCAAATTCAACAAGTGGACAATAAGCTGAACACTCTATTTGAGGCGCAATCCATAGTTAAGGAGCTGCACGACTTTCGACCTGTCATTCAGACAATTTATATGCAAATGCATCAGGTGGATGCAACATCAGACTCTAAATGGAACTCTTTGGTCGCATCAAGGCCAAGGGATGTATTACAGATGCGACCCAACAGTTCGTCGTCGAGGCCTCACCCCTTGCTAGGAAATGGCAGGATAAAGTTGGGAGCTTTCAAGAAGTTAAGAAGGGAGCCTTGGAGTTGGTCCTAGAGTTGGGCCCTTCGTTTGAAGAGGGAGAGGAAGAGAAAGCGCAAGCAGAAGAGCAAAGGAAAGAGGAAAAGGAGGACAAGGGAAAGCAACAGTTGCTCCTAAAATCTGCGAAAGAGACGAGCGCTTGACTCGAGGGCGAGTCAAGGTTTGTGGTCGAAGCCTGTTGGGCCTTTCGTTTTTGGATAAGAAGCTGCGCAAGGACTACAATCCCAGTTTTGATCTAGTGCGAGTTGGGCAAGCTACAGAAGAAGCTAGACAACAGAGCAAGGAGAAGTAACAAAAATCAATTGCGAAAATGACAACACAACATTAGCAAGGCAAAAACTGTTGCAACAAAAGAAGAAAACATGCGAGCTCAAAGGCAAAAGACCCTACTTAGCTTATATATGTGGGTTCTGATGATTGTAAAAGGGTTCTCCCCGTTGTTGTTCTGTTTAGATTGTTACTCTTCTTGTTGCTGTGCCTAGGTCAGGGTTGAGTCTTGTAAATGTAATCTGTTTACGGTTTGGGTACATAGATCTCTGCGACATGGGTCCAGAGCCAGGATTCTGTAACCGAGCATTACTTTGTATCTCTGAGGTTGTATCAGATAAAGCTCTAAAGATAATATATAAAGAAGGATCCAAAATTTTGAAATATGTTGCGTCATTCTATGTTCATGCTTCTGCATTGTATCTTTACAGTACTTCTTTACGCTTCATAAGTTCCACACGATGTTTCTATGTATGGATGCTTTTTGCAACCTAAGTAGCTTCAGTTCCTGTATGTATGAGCTCATATCTGTTCTGTAGATTAGTTCGTCTTGCGCAAGATCATGGTGAATCTTGAAGGTTCTGTGAACTCACTTGAGTATTCTCCTTGCCCTTCCCTATCCTTCCGTCTTGGTTGCGCTTCAGGGGAGACTTCTCTTCGGAGGAGATGAAAATGCCAGCGTTCTAGACTACACAGTACCTTTTGTTGGTAACTTGAGAAGGACCCTGGTCTCATCAATTCCACGCCAATAGTGAGTTAGCGAGGTTACCATTAAGACATATTTCTTTCTAATCCACATAATGAAGTAGCAAGAAAAGTCATTCGAAGAATACTTGTTACAGAAGGCATTGTAAGGCCCTTGCACATGCCATAAGGTGATTTGAAATGGATCACTATATAATTTATTGTTCATTATGGTACACTATAGATTGAAAAATCATAGCCATTGCTTGGTCAGGTATATCTTGGGTTCATTTCCTAATTTGGTGATCTGGGGTCCTAAACAATCTGTTTTAAGGCAATCTTTTTATTCAAAAGGGATCTGAACCAACAAATGGTTTTAAGACTTAGCCTACAAGTCTATTCGACAATGCAATGTAAAGCAAATAAGACAAAAGAGAAAAATAGAGAATTAAATGAAAAGAAAAAATAAGAGAGAAAATAGTGAGGAATGGGAAACAAAAGGTTAGTCGGTTGGCCTTTCCATAACCCCAACTCTCTCTATTCCTCTTGTAGATTCACTCTCAAAGGGTCTTTTGGCCATGAAGGAGGATGTAGAGAAAGAACCATAGGTTGCATTGTACCAGAGATTGCCAAAATAGACTAAGTAAACATTCAAAGGCAATTTTCTCATTTGGGTTTACATAGTAAAATCTTCATCATGCAAATTGATTGCTATGTCTACTATTGTGGATTTCATTTTGTATTAGAGCATAATTTATAGCCAAACTCAATTCTTTCTTTCTTGTTTGAAATATGATATATCATACACAATGAAATGAATTCAATGCTCTTTGATTAATCCAATGGTAGTGTTTTGTTAATGAACAATTTCAATTGTTTCTCTAATATCCCATAAAACTATTGGCCAATTTTATTCAATTGATCTATGTTCTCTATAATGAGAACCAAGTATTGGATGATGAATATGAAAGTCAGGTTCTTGTCTTGCATACCAACGATTGGAATTGCTTGAACGCTCAACGTTTTCCTTAACCCAATGGAACACTACTATCCACATATGCAAATTACGATGATCTTACTTTTGGTTTGAAATCAACTCTTCTAATTTGTTCGGACCATTACACCAATTAGAGAATTGAAACTGTCCATACATTGTCCAAAGAAGATCGAAGGTTGAGATAATAGGGTTGTTACTCCATATCTAACCGATTTCTAATTCCAACCCCTTGAATTTAACAACCAATTCATTCTCATATTGTTGGGAAACTAGCTAGGTGATTTTTTCTTTCCATAGAGCCACTCTCTCTCTGAGTTGATTTATCATTTGCATGGGTAGATTCCTCATTTCCTGGGCTGAATTCAGATTCCGTGGGTCAATTCCTTCTTACTTCGGCATTTTCTCTCACCCACGGGCTGTATGCGACCGTACACTCCCCTTGCATTGTAAATTCATCGCATGGTCGATTGGACACTTACCTGGTAGTCTTAGCTCCTCAGTCAACTTGGCTCTTGCCTGGGTGACTTACCTCTTGGTTGGTTTGATTTAACTCTCTCATTTGGTCGACTTCATTTCCTAGTCAATTCCATTCCCCGAGTCAACTTTTATCATCACCTAGTCGAGTTGTTGGACATTCCAATAGTTGGGGAGATAATTGAATTGAGGAAAAAGGTAGAGGGAGAAGTGGATGTCCATTAGAAATTGACTGAGTTTCATTAATGAAGTTGGCTTGTGTTGATAGTGAAGTTGACTAGTTGAAGACTGAGAAAGATTGACTTGGTGATGTTAGTGTCATTCACGAGAGAGGTTGTTCATATAAGCAGAGCATTCAATCTAGTGAAAGATTTTGCAACTAGTTTGTACAAAATTTCAAGTACAACCCCAATAAAGAAAAAACGATATTATTGTTACCCTTTGTGAGGGTTTCATTGGTCTAAGGGGTTGTTTTATTGTTTCTCGTTCATCTCATGAATTTATTGGTGAAATGAAGAGTGTGTTCTCTTGAGATGATGACAAGTCCTTTGCAATGCCTTCTTTTGACAATTTCCTTCCTAAGAAATCGTATTTGTAGTTGGTAAAGTCAAGAAACTTAACTGGACTCTAGGCAGAGACTTCAGAGCTAATTTCACCTTCAAACATTACATTCAAATGGATTAAACTAGCCAACTAAGCTCTGTGTTACAATGGGTTGGTGTGTGCAGTTTTCATCAAGTACCAGAGCATTAGGCTACGTTGAGACATAGGAGTTGTAGCCATTCAGAGGTTGAAGGTCTTTGCATAAGATAACCAAACACTCAAGCCTTGGAGCCAACCAACATACCATCCTCATATGCCTTTTGAAGGATAATGAACATAGAGGTTTGTAGTGGTTGTTTCCGTATAGTATTTTCTAAAGATAAAGCTCTTGATATGACACTGAGATAGATAAGAAGTTAAATTCCACGGAGGATCCATGTTAGTGATGCGAGTGGGATATAAGTCTGTCATTTATGGATTATAAGGTATCAGAGCAATTGAATCCTTGACCATGGCGAATATTCCAAAACATTGCAGAGCCCAACATGGGTAGAGGAAGTAGAGATAGGTTGGAAGACTTAAATGTCACCGATTTTCAACTTCAAGAAGAGAACCAACATTTGAAGGGACATGTTCATATGTATGATTGGAGGAAGGAAAAAAAGAAGAAACTTGGGACCTCTATTAGAATGTTACGATTGATAAAGAAACAGTTTTTGGAATGCCAAGAATCCCTCACCACGGTTATGGAAGATTGGGACAAGCACAAAGTTCATCTTTAATACGTGGGAGAGATGGCAATTCAATTGGATAGCTGGAGGGAGGACAAGCTCACTTGAATACAAATTTAGTTACAACAAGAGTTGGGAAAGAAGGAGGAGGCCTTGGCAAAGATACAAGTAACTATCCAAGAGCACCAAGAAGCAATGCCATTGTTGAAGCCAACACCATGATCGAGACAACTTTGTAAGCTCACCTTTCCTAGACATTTTTGAGAAGCACTTGGGTGATTCTGAAAAGCATACAAGAGGCATTGGTTGCAAACTATTAACTCAAATGGGCTACGATGGACAAGGGATAGACAAGAGAAGACATAGAATACTAAGCCCCATTGTAGCTACATCGAGGGTCAAGCATGAAGGCCTAGGTTTCTATGGTGGAAATGAAAAGGCCATGAACAATAAGGCCACATTTGTGAAGGAATAGGGCATGGCAAAATTGTCCTAGTCATCAGAAGGAAGAGCAACAGTGCATGAAGGTGATAACCTACTACCACCTCAACCTTCTTGTGGTGGATTGAAGAAGAACATAGATGAGAAGAGCTTGAAGACTCATCCTACACCTACACTCAAGGGAAGCAAAAAGCCAATCCGCGAGAGCAAGAAGGAGAAGAAGATTAAGTGGTTTGCATAAAACAAGACATCCCTTGTTTGTCACTACTACAAGAGGAAACACCATAGCATTACAAACTATTTGTACTCAGTGGCGTGTTCATTCTATGGGAAGAATGATCTGGATTGGATCATCGTATAACTTGTCATCCATATCTGTACTTTCTAGGTGGAAAAAATTGGAGGAATTGACTTGCAAGGCCATTTTAGAGGCAAGTTCCAGTTTGGAAAATTGGGGTCCAGAACATTCCGAAGCCATTTTGAGGCATTAAATGACATTTTTTTGGGTTACATTATCCAACACTTTTGTCCACACCCTCAACGATATTCTACACTCCGAGACCTTTCCAATGGTTCAACAATTGCCTCAATCAAAGCTCGTATGTGAAATTTATGCCTCCCACAAGTTGACCTACCTTTTTGGCCACCATGGTACAAGTGGACTCTACATAAACCCCCATTATTTAAATGCGTGGGGCTAGCCATGTGTGGATTTTCAAAAATATTCTAGAAGGTCCAAACTTGATCACTAATTGAGGATGGAGGAAGTCCAAACCCTAACCTTAGACGACTATCAAGCTATTTTAAATATCAGAATGCTAGGAGGAGAAATGGTTCCATTCTTTAGCATTCTATTTGTTCCATTGTTGATCCAAGCATCTAGGGGTGGTATTTTGAGAGCATAACAGAGGAGGTAGGAGATTTTTTAGGAATCGTTCAGGCCACAATGTCAAAGGAGACTCCATAGTGAGTGGCCATTTCTTTGTACTTGCTATTCATAACTGAAGAAAAGAGAGCAGATCATAGACCTCAACTTCTAGCTGGGTTTCCCCCCATATTGGGTTTCCCAAGATAAATCTCATGTTCATTTGTGTGTATGGTGTATATATCTGCCTATTCTTTCACTTTCATATTCAATTATTTTCATAAATTTGAGCAATAAGCTAGTAATAACTAATCTGGGATCTAAGGAAATAAATTTCATAATCTAAGACTTCATAATAGTTTAAGGGTTGTTGTGACAAACTATTCTAGTGGAATATCCATGAAAATTTACAGATCATAATGGAATTAGAGCAGTTTTCTTAGGGGTATTTGTGGTAAGTTGTAGGATCCAAGAATTGTCTTAAGAAGAAAATCACAGAACCCTAGCCATGGCGAATGAGTTTTTTCACAACCATCGAGATCCAACAAAAGAGAGATTTACGAGGCAAAACATCAAGTCGCTGATATCTCTCGTGATATGACCCTCCCCATGGCGGCTCTAGCAAGCAAGATTGGACCATTTGGGGATGTTGGAGGCTCTAACTCAGATATCAGATTAGAGGGGAAATCAAATCAGAGGGAAAATCAAAAGAAAATGAAGACCCATAAAAGGAGTCGAGGAAAGAGAGTGGAAAAGAGCAGCTAAGTTCCAATGCTATTATTTCTTCACAGTCCTTATTTCAAATGGAAGCGAAAGTGGATATCAAGCCATACCAAGGTGAATCGATGTAGTAAAGTCGAATCATTGGTTGCAATAGTTAGAGGTCTATTTCAATGTCCACCATATATAATAAGAGTAGAAGATTCATTTTCCAGGCTGAAATTAGAGGGCCATGCATTAACCTAGTGGGAAAGTCACATAGAGACACCTAGGCTGGAGGGTGATCGACTAGTAATTAAGCGGGAGGATTTCAAAACCCTAATTAAGTTCTAGTTCTACTCTATTGGGTTTGTAGAGGACCATTGGATATGTTGGCATTACTTCAGGAAAAGACAGGAGCATAGTGTGCCAGAGTACACCACCGAATTCAGTGAGATGACTATTATGCTCAATATATTGCCCAAGAACCTAGATGACTCCTCAAGTATCTAGGGGGTCTATGCAGTCAGTTGCAAAAGAAAGTGATGCTCTTCAAGCCTAGGACAATTAATGAGGCATGTGTCCAAGAACAATATCTGGAAAATATAGGCCAAAAGAAATGATAGCCAAGTGCTTCCAAACAAAAATAACACCAAGACACTTCTAAGGAGGAGAAGAAGAAGTGGAAAGGGAAAGACACGAAGATGAAAGCCACTACACATCAGTGCAAGGATCCAAGTAACCATTGTAACCATTGCAATATCGACGGTCACATTGAAGACAAGTATTGGGAACTACATCTAGAGTTGAACCCTAAGAACCGCAAGAAGGATGCCAATAAGAAGAACCTTCTAGCCATGGATTCAAGCAATCATGTAGAGAACAACTTAGATGTGGATGAGAAAATTTCTTGCACTTTAGTGGAAAAGGAGGTGAATCTAAGTATCCTTCATCATAAGGAAGAGAAGGAGGTGACAAAACTCTTCCATAGCAAGATTCAGGTCTAGAAGACCAAGGTAGACTATCTATTCGATTCTGGTTCACAAGCCAATTTCATAGCATCCAATCTAGTTAGCAAGCTTGGGTTGGAGGTGCATGATCATCTTGGCCCATATCCATTAGGTTGGGAAAACAACAGTGTAGAGATCAAGGTCACGAAATAGTGTAAGATCAAATTTGTTGTAAGTGTATATTTTATTGATGAGGTGGAGTTAGATGTAGTACCGCTTGAGGTGTGTGGAGTAGTGTTTGAAATCCCCTACATGTATATGAGAGATGCAATCTTCATGAGGAAAGAAAACCAATATCGCCTGATCAAGGATGACAAGTCTTTCATCAGTAATGCACATAAAGGTAAATCAAAGATCTGATTGGTATGTGCCAACCAAGCCAAAAAGTTGTTTAGTTCAAGTAAGAAGTATGTTTTTCTTTTATCACGAAATAATCAAGTGATGGATCGATATGAGAAGATGCATCATTGGAAGCATGTACTAAAGAGAAAAAAAAAACAGTTGGAAGAGCTGCTACATTCCTATAGATGAGTGTTCCACGAGCCTAAAGGGATACCACTTAAGAGGGAAGTGGAGCACACGATACAAATGTTTCCTAAATCCCCATTACTTAGCATTGGGATGTGTAAACAATCCGTTCTGGAAGTAGATGAAGTGAATAAACGATTGCAACAACTACTTGAGCAGGGAGTCGTTCAAGCAAACACCTCACCTCATGAGTCACCTATCATCATCATACCCAAGAAGGATGTGACTTGGCGGATGTGTATCAACTACATATCTTTGAACAAGATTACACAAGAATTTGTACCCTCTTCCTAGGATTGATGATTTGTTAGACCAATTGTAGCATTCCAAGTACTTCATCAAGTTGGATCTCAAATCAGGATAGCACCAGGTATGTGTCAAAGAAGAATACACCTAGAAGACTTCCTTTAAGACAAGGCAAGGTTTGTATGAATGGTTGGTCATGCCATTTGGTTTATGTAACGCACCAACTACGTTTATGAGACTAATGAAAGATGTATTACACCCATATTTAGATTCATTTGTTATAGTGTATTTGGATGATATATTGGTTTATAGCTCTACTTGGGAGGAACATATCTCACATCTCATATAGGTGTTAGGGACTTTGAAAAATAAGTAGTTTTTGACTAACCTCAAGAAATGTGAGTTTTCTTAGTAATTATTGGTGTATTTGGGGTACATGATCGGTTGAGGGGTGTTCAAGATAGATCCCGCAAAGAAAGAGGCCATCATAAAATGGCTAGTTCCTACTAATGTCATTGAAGTTATGAGTTTTTTTAGGGAAGAAAAATACCTATGAAAGTTCATAGCATCATTTTCAGCAGTCGTTGCACCACTCTACACAATAAAAACGAATGGAAAATGTTTTCAATGGAGAAATAATTAGCAGAAATATTTCGATGAGCGAAAATGAAATATTAGTCAAGAACTAGTGTTCAACAACATAGGTATTCCAACAGAGGACGAAGACCTTCAGTAACCACTCACACAACTGGATCAAATATCAACACACCGATGTTTTGATGTGGTAAAACCCCTATAGGGAAACATCCATGACCCTATCCAATGTGGGAAATTTGAGCAATTTATTAATGCAAAATAAAAAATTACAGAGATATTTACAAGCGAGTTTCTCACAATCGATCATTGACAAATGACCCTCCATGCTCTTTAGATAGAGATCATGGACCAATCAGGTGTTAAGCCACGGATTAATGTACCCATTAAGGTCGAAAAGAATATGAACTATCAGATCAGTCTATGTCGAGAACATATCATGACCATCATATTTCCTAACTACAAATGCATACTAATACATACTAAATAAACACTCTTTTAATTAACGACACATTAGACCAAGTTGATCATAACTAACTCCTAAGTGTTTAAATATATTAACACACCCCCTTAAGAATAAATTGGGATAGGATTGAAGGATTTATAAAGGTGACACAATAGGAGAAGGAAGAAGGCATTAGAGCCTATCCCCCTTTAATGACAACTTTCCGAACTCCTAATATAGATCAAAGTTTGGAAAACTTCTCTTCTGTAAGAGACTTTGTGAAAATGTCTGCAACTTGATCTTTTGTAGGGTAGAAGAGCACTTCAATAACTCAATCATGAATGAGCTTTATGATGAAGTGCATGTGTAGCTCAATGTGTTTGTTGCGCTGATGCTGAATTGGATCTTTGACGAGCTTGATGGCACTTTGATTGTCACACAAGAGGGTGGTCGGATGTTGTTGTTGGAATCCAAACTCTGAAAGGATGTGTCGAAGCCACAAGGATTTTTGACTTGCATTAACTGCTGCTCAATACTCTACTTCTACTGAATAAATTGAAATATCATGTTGTTTCTTACATGCCCAAGTGTCAAGTCCTAAACCAAGGATGAAAACATAACCTACAATAAAGTATCGATCATCAGAGTTTCCGACCCAATATGAATCAGTGAAGCCAACTAATAAAGGAGTCCCCCTTGAACTATAATGCATCATGAATCGAACTGTACCCCAAACATATAGAAGTATTCTTTTAGCTATTTTTGAATGAATTTTGTGGGGTGTTTGCATATATCGGGCAACAAGACCAACAACAAAGGAAATATCAGGATGAGCATGAGTCAAGTACAAGATGATTTCAACTAACTGGCGATACAAAGTGGAATCAAATTCAAGAGAAGTACATGTAGGAGTAAGTTTGACTCCAGACTAGACAGGAGAAGGGGTTGATTTTGAGTCCTCCATGTGGAAGCAACGAAAAATGTCACAAGCATACTAAGACTGGGAAAGAAAAATTCCTTCCTTGGTTTGCAAAACTTGGAGGCCAATGAAATAGTGCAGATAGCCTAACTCGGTCATTTCAAATTTCTTCTTAAGGTTGGTTTTCACATGGTTTAAAAGTTTTGGGTCACTACCGGTGACGATAAGGTCATCAACACAAAGAAAAAGTATTATGAGATGGCTTCCTACTTTCTTGGTATATACATTAGGATCAAAATGACATCTAGAAAATGCAGTGTCAAGAAGAAGGTTGTCCATTTTGGCATACCAAGCTCGGGGAGCTTTCTTAAGACCATAAAGAGATTTCTTAAGGTGACAAACAAGGCTAGAGTCATTCTGAACATAGCCAAGAGGTTGTTCCATGTATATTTTTTCTTGCAAATCCCCATGCAAGAAGGAATATTTGACATCCATTTGATGGATCTCCCATTTATGTGAGGCAACCAGGGAAAGAACAAGGCAAATGAAATTCATTTTGGTTACATAGGAAAAGGTTTCATGTAACAAACCCGACCCCTAAGTACCCTTTTTAGGGATGGGGCATCAAAATTTAGCTTTCCTTAATCATATCGAATCCTTTCCCCGGGATCATCGTCCCCTTCTTCTCATCAAGAACTATTTAACAACTGCTACCCTGCTCAAATCCGAGCTCGAGATTGGGAGATACTCCTTTCCAAAGCTCTTTGGGCGTTATCATTCAAGGTGTTGGGGTCCTATAATCATAGGTTATTTGTTTCTACAATTATCTGTTTGGCATTAGTCTCGTGATGAAGACATCTGGTTTGCTGGCCTTGGTTGATTTCACTTCTCCTTTCTTCCATTTCGCCCGATCCTTCATCACCCTGCTGCGTCATTCATCCA
This sequence comes from Picea engelmannii, assembly GCA_009831015.1. Classification (NCBI taxonomy): domain Eukaryota; kingdom Viridiplantae; phylum Streptophyta; class Pinopsida; order Pinales; family Pinaceae; genus Picea; species Picea engelmannii. Next base: position 18,726 of record ML816612.1, read on the forward strand.
CCTCTGCACCACTCACTCCCTTGTCCTTTTGTCCCATTGAGTATGTCTCACTCGCCACTCATCCCCGCATAAACCAAACTTAGGATAAACAAAAAAATGTTGGTTTAATAAAATTAGATTATACTTATTAATAATAAATTATTTTTTAATTAATTAATTAATAGTTAGTTGTTTAAAGTTAGCAATTAAATTAGTGTTTGATTAATCAAAAAATAATTAAAAACAATTAAAAAATAAATAAAACAATATTAACAAAATATAATAAATCATAAATAAAAACATTAATTAAAAACCAAATTAAAATAAATAATATAATATAAAATAATTTAAAATTTAAATTAATTAAAAACAAATTAAAAAATAAAACATTAATAAAAAACATACATTAAATAATATAATAAACGAAATAATAAACAATAGACATACATATATTAAAACATATAACAAACAAAATAATAAAAAAAACAAATTAATGTTATCCTAAGTCTAAAGCACTCACCCACTACGTTTCTCGTACAACTCAGAACCCCCCCCCCTCACGTCTCATCAACTCCTTGGGGTAAGAGTTGGTGGTATTGGGAGGGACAAATGTCACCTCAAGGTGAACTTGAAAGCCCCCTCTCAATACCACTTACCACATCAGTGGGGTCCGAGTAAACCGCTTTACTCATGCAAAACTGCCCTCCCAACCTCAAAACTATGTTTTTTGTTAGTTTCGACTAGTTGTCTTTCGAAGTGGATTCTGGGCAAATGGAAATGAATTTTAAAAAACTGAGAGGTTTTTTTTAGCACGGGATGAAGAACAAAAACCTCTCCCATATTTTTCACATGTGCCACTAGTTGGGAGAACCAAATCCTTTTTTGAGCCCCTTTTTTCAGGTTTCAGGTTTTTCTTGTTTTGGTCACGATTTTGCGGGAGCTGTTTCGGCGAGCTGGAGACGAAATTGGAGAAATCGAAGGAGGTTTTTGCTCCATACAAACTCATATACAATATACTCATTCGGTTTTTACACAGGTGTCACCGTTGAAGAGAAACATATGTTTGAGTTGACTCCTTTCTGCAGCAGTTCGACCTGTCTTTCATGGCGGACAGTTATAGATTTTTGGGGATTTATTGTTATTTTTGGCCGAGGTGGTTGAATTTGACCTCCTGAGCCTGGGGGGAGTCCGTTCCATATATTTTAATAATTAAAATTCACAATGGTTGGTTGTTGAGCTCTTGATTCATTCCCCACATGGGATACTTTGTAATTTCCCAGATGACTTTCCAGAAATAAAATTTGTATTTGTAGGAATCTTGTGTTAGACTCCCTGGTGATATTTTTGCTCTCTGGGTATCTGTTTTCTTACTTTGTAGATCCATTTCATGTTTTTCCCTGATCTAATCATTAAAATAAAGATTAAGAACAAAATTTGTTTTTGCACTCTGTTTCTAGTCTTTTAATGATCTGCATGTTTTCATCTGAAGTTGAGCATAGGAATTCTTAGCTGCTCCTCTGCTTAATGGATTTTACCTTCTATTCCTCTCCTTCACTTTCATTTGATTCAATTTGATCCAACAGTCTTTCTATCCTTCCCTGTGGATACAATCTTATACATCCAAGATAGATCCATTTTCAGAAAGGTAGACCCCATAACCCAATGTAAATTTGAGTTTTCAATCTCCCAAACATACCAAATCCATAAACAAACCCATGTACAATAATATCTAGCCTAATATCCAATATAAACAAAGTTAAATCAAATAGAGAGATCCCTCTCTGAGTCATGGAGGGCTAGATCCTTGACTCGAAGTGATTTTGATGTTACCTCTGTGACTGCCTCCATAGCCTTGGGAAAATTACAGAGTACTAACATAATGGAGACCATACTGGGGAACTTTCTCCAGTAGTGCACTTCAAGTTCCAGATTTGATCACTGATGGTGGACAGTGACCAGATACAAGAAGGATGAAATCTTTCACCTGGCGACTCCAATCAACTCTAGATGGTGCCAACTCAAAGACTCCACTAGAGGAAGAACCTGAAGCATGACCAAGCAATATGGAAAGAGAAGGTATTCAAGTTCAAATTGTGTTCAAGACATTTTTGGTTTTATCTGTAATTATGTCCTATCGTTTTCCAATCCGAAACAAGAGTATATTGCTGAAGTTTATATTGATCATCTGCAAATTGACGAGCCTCAAGAGATTAAGCCCAAAGTTGTAGATCATGTACATACTCATACACCTATGCATATCCCAGATACACCTTTAGAAATTCCAGTGAGACATGAGCCTCATGCTTTATCTCCTACTCTTGCCAAACCTCCGGATGGTTATAAGCTCACTGCTTTACCTCCTATATCTACAAAAGTCCTAGACAGATACAAACCTCTAGATTTGTCTCTTATTCTCCATGACCTCCCTGCAATTACACTAATAATCTACCCAGGTTTGATGGAGAAAATGTGAAGATCATTGTTGAAAAACATATCCAAAGTCTTGAGGATTTTCTTGATCTGTTTGAGGTAGAATATGATGATGTCTGCATCATAATGTTAGCCTTATCATTGCAAGGTAAAGTCAAAATTTGGTTTAAGAATATTCCAACTGCAAGCATTAACAATTTCCATCAGTTTGTCAAACTTTTCCTAGATCGATGGGTGATCATGAGAAATGTCTTTCTCATCTTAGAAGAATATGACCATTTGAAAAGACAGCCAGGGGAGACAGTACATCAATTTTCAGCAAGGTTCAATAAGGTATATCATGCAATGCCTGTTGATATAAGACCACCCCTAGGATCAACTCACTTGCATTTCCCAACTGCCTTTGATCCGGAGATGGCATTCCAATTAAAAGAAAGGAACACTGCAACCCTTGAAGAAATGCAAAAGATTGCAGTAGATGTGGAAGATAAATTACTGAACAAAAGGTCCAAGCTAAGGGCAGAAGAGAAATATAGAACGAAAAAAGAACATTTGGTATCTTTCATAAACAAAACTAGATATTCTGACCAACATAGTCAACGAGATGATGCAGAGGATTAGTAGAAAAGATGAGCTTGTTGTTCAAAGACCACATGTGAAAATAGTTCCAGAAAAGACAAGGATTAATGCCCCCAAACACTTTGTAGTTCATCCTTGGTACCATGGTTTGGATAATGATTCTTTCATGTATTCAATTCACAACATAGTCAAAGATGAAGCTCCATCTCAACTTGCAGATGAACAACCAGCTGATATGATGTGCATGTTTGATGACATTTTTTACCTGAATAATCTACCCAAGTATGATCAGTATGATGATGATTATGTGGATGAAAAAGATCTTGACTGTTCAAAGAAATCAACAGCATGTCGTTGGCAGGAAGAAGATCAATTACAACTCAGATACGACAATTAGCCTTTGCACAACAATCATGACAATGATGAGGAAAATGTAGAAAATTTCAGAGTATGGGAAAAATCTTTACCCTTATGTTTCTCTTCTTTTCAATTTTTGAGAGAAAGTCGTAAGCGAGTTGTCAATAGTAGGAAGGGAGAATGTTATGATCAATCAGTTGAAGATGCCATTGATGATATGGAGGCTGTTCTAAACCCATAATTGAAACCCTTGACCTACTTTGATTTTCAAATTCCAGACGAAAGCTTAAAGCCTGAGACAAATTATGAGTTAATCCAAAATAACTATGTACCATTAAGCTTTAATTCATTTTAGTTTTTGAAAAATGAATCTTGAGAATGTGCTAAAGGATAAACACACAAAAAATCAAGAAGTTTCAGTGGAACCAATGCAACAAATATCTTAGTTCTTACAGGATCCAATAGCTGATTTCTTGGAAGACTTGTGTTTTCAAAGTCACGGTTCATGGGCCAGCTATGAACTTAAAAGAGGCTATGATCAAGACATGATTAGACAATCAGTTGCATGGTTTGTTTAAGCAGGAGTCCCATTTCAATGTTCAACAAAAAATTTGCAGCCATATCAAAAATTGCATGAAGATGGAAATGGCATAGATCCAGTGCCAGATCATGTTGCTGACTTGGATGGATTTAAAAATCAAGGAACATCTACCTTGATCCGATAGCTACCTATATGGAGAAATTTTTCACTGTAGAGCTCCAATCTATTTCTGGCATTGCTTTTGTTCTTTAGGATTGTCAAGGTCTCTGTTGTAAAGATCATACTAGAAATCAATCGTTAACACCTTTGCAAGCTCTAGTTCTGATGTTTATTAAAAACAATGAAAAAACAAAGTTATTGGATCAACTACTAGAGTGGATTCATTGCATTTTTCCATTACCTAACTGAGCAATTATTGCAGTAGATTAGGATAGGAGAGTGTGAATAAGTTCATCATTCTGAGCATCTCTTTCTCAGTAGTGTTCATTTTGATTTGGTCTTAGTTGAAAGATCAAAACATGTACATGTTGCAGAATAAGATTTTGGGATCAACGCAATGAATCAGGCACTGGTCTACATATTCAGAGTTCAGTGGTTCTTGACACCTCTCAAAAGAGCTTCCATCCCCAGGTGGAGCCTATGTTGGGGTCCTATAATCATAGGTTATTTGTTTCTACAATTATCTGTTTGGCATTGGTCTCGTGATGAAGACATCTGGTTTTCCGACCTCGGTTGATTTCACTTCTCCCTTCATCCATTTCACTCGATCCTTCATCACCCTGCTGTGTCATTCATCCACCTTTGCGCCACTCACTCCCTTGTCCTTTTGTCCCATTGAGTACATCTCGCTCGCCACTCATCCCCGCATAAAGAAAACGTAGGATAAACAAAAAAACGTTAGATTAATAAAATTAGATTAGACTTATTAATAATAAATTATTTTTTAATTAATTAATTATTAATTAATTAATAGTTAGTTGTTTAAAGTTAGCAATTAAATTAGTGTTTGATTAATCAAAAATTAATTAAAAACAATTAAAAAATAAATAAAACAATATTAACAAAATATAATAAATCATAGATAAAAACATTAATTAAAAAACAAATTAAAACAAATAATATAATATAAAATAATTTAAAATTTAAATTAATTAAAAACAAATTAAAAAATAAAACATTAATAAAAAAAAGACATTAAATAAAACAATAAACGAAATAATAAACAATAAACATACATATATTAAAATGTATAACAAAGAAAATAATAAAAAAACCAATTAATGTTATCCTAAGTCTAAAACACTCACCCACTACGTTTCCCGTACAACTCAGACCCTCCTCCCCCCCCCTCACGTCCCATCACCTCCTTGGGGATCCGAGTTGGTGGTATTGGGAATGACAGATGTCACCTCAGGGTGAACTTGGACACCCCCCTCCCAATACCACTTACCACCTCAGGGGGGGTCCGAGTAAACCACTTTACTCATGCAAAACTGCCCTCCCAACCTCAAAACCGTGTTTTTTGCCAGTTTCGAGCAGTGGTATTCCGAGGCGTATTCCGGGCAAATGGAAATGAATTTTAAAAAAATGAGAGAGGTGTTTGTTCATAACGGGTTGAAGAACAAAAACCTCTCCCATATTTTGCATAGGTGCCACCAGTTGGGAGAATAAAATATTTTTCTGAGCCCCTTTTTTTCAGGTTTCTGGTTTTTCTTGTTTTGGTCACGATTGGAGAAACCGAAGGAAGTATTTTCTCCAAACAAACTCATATACAATAAAATACTTCATGTTTTACACAGGTGTCACCGTTGAAGAGAAACAAATGTCTGAGTTGACCCCTTTTTGCAGCAGTTCAACCCATCTTTCATGGCAGACAGTTCCAGATTTTTTGGGATTTGTTGCTATTTTTGGCCGAGGTGGTTGAAATCGAACTCCTGATCCTAGGGAGAGTCCATTCCATATATTGTGATAATTCAAATTCACAATGGTTGGTTGTTGAGCTCTTGATTCATGCCCCACATGGGATACTTTGTAATTTTCCAGCTGACTTTCCAGAAATAAAAATTGTATCTGCAGGATTCTTGTGTTAGACTCCCTGGTGATGTTTTTCCTCTCTGGCTAATTGTTTTATTACTCAGTATATCCATTTCATGTTTTTCCTTGATCTAATCATTAAAATAAAGATTAAGAACATAATTTGTTTTTGCACTCTGTTTCTAGTCTTTTAATGATCTACATGTTTTCATCTGAAGTTGAGCATATGAATTCTTAGCTGATCCTCTGCTTAATGGATTTTCCCTTCTATTCCTCTCCTTCACTTTCATTTGATTCAATTTGATCCAATAGTATTTCTATCCTGCCTTGAGGAGACAATATTATACATCTGAGATAGATCCATTTTCAGAAAGGTAGACCCCATAGCCCAATGTAAATTCGAGTTTTCGATCTCCCAAACATACCAAATCTAGAAAAAAACCCATGTACAATAATATCTAGCCAAATATCCAATATAAAAAAAGTTAAATCAGATAGAGAGATCCACCTCTGATTCATGGAGGGATAGATCCTTGACTCAAAGTGGTTTTGATGTTACCTCTGTGACTGCCTCCACAGCCTTGGGAAAATTACAGAGTGCTAAGACAAGGGCCACGTGGCACCTGCGTAGGTCCATCTCATTCGTACCATCCCAAGTTCCCCGAAGTCCCGGAGATTCCCCAACGTTCCTACATCTATGATGGAAGTCCTTCCACCATCCAATCCAATGGTGGAACTTCATACTTTTTTAACACATAAGCTTAAGGATTCGACATTCGGCACCGAATGCCCCTTTTTATTTCTATGCACATATCCTCCGGACTCCCAAAATCCTGAAATCTCACCACGTGGCTCCAACCTTTGGTCCTTTCAGCTTATCTATGATACTACACCCCAAAGCTCCAGAGTTTAGAAGTCCCGGACTCCCGAAGGGTCCACCCTTACACATGGTGGTGTATTAAACGCAAAGGTAAGGAAATGTGGGTCCCAAGTACTCCACCTGCCAATAGGCCAAACAAATATGTGCCACGGGGGTGACATGGGACAAGGAAGAGATGAAACATGGACCCATTAGTGGGTGACATGTGTCACACTCTAATGGGCACATAGGGTCTGCAAACAATACGAATCCAGGTGAGAAATGGCATGTCGAACGTGGGTCCCTATCACCCTGGGTGACGTCAGCGTGCCACATCACTTGGATTGACAACCTTCCAATGCCCCTTATATCTCACGGTTGAGATGCATCCATGTAGATCCATATATCTACGGCCTCCGTTACTTCGTAACTTCAGTGCTTGGGGAATCCGCTATGTGACTTCCTCCTTTCTCCCGGAGTGGTCAACACCGATCTGACCATGATATAGATCTAATAGTCATGGGAGATCCTGAAGCATCCTTAGATATATGACTCTTATCACTTCACAAATTCGACGTTTAGAGGGTTCGCTCTCTTACCACCCCCTTTCTCTCGGAGTGGTCAACACCGAGCTCACCGCAACATAGATCTAACGACCAGGGAAGATCCAGAAGCGTCCTTGGATCTATGATTCTCGTCACTTCGCAAGTTCGGTGTTCAGGGGTTCTACCCACTCCACACTCCTTTTTTCCCAAAGTAGGACTTTGCCGAAGTGTTGTACACGAGTCCGTCCACTGGTTTATTGAACACTTAAGAGGGGTTCTCAATGGACACCCGAGATCCACGACTCACATTAGTTTTCAACTACGACATTCGAGGGATTTGTTGTCATGACATCGCTGTTCTCCCGAAGTCGTCAACGCTGGACTGACCATGACATAGATCCAAGGGTCAGGGAATATCCCGAGAATCCTCAAATCTATGACTCACATGACTTCGGGACCGATAAGTGGGTCAAGATTTAACGATGGGGCAGGTCCATCAGTCACGGTTAGGGAAACCGCTGGATGTCAATCAACCTTGTTGGTAATCGAGCCAATAGTTTCCCTTCAATTGGTTTTGAAGGTTGTAAAGTCATAGCATCCCGGAGCTCTGAACTCCTGGAGTTCTGAAGCCATAAAAGCTTACCTCCTTATGAGCCTAGCGAAGGGTTCCAAGGTCCCGATCATATGGATTATTGGACAAGCCTCGATTCTACACGCTCAACACTTAGCCATGATTTTCTTAGAACCGTGGACATGAGCCCTCAGTCACGCATGTGAAGGGTTTGAAGGAGGCACCCTCCTTCCACAGAGTTTGAACTTAGTGACCTGCGAAGGGTGAACTAAGATGTCGATATGATCGAGGTGTTCCAGCGAAGTATGACCCGACTCCTATATTACAAAATAATTCCTTGGGATTATTTCCCTAAGGGTTTCTCAACAAGTACAAAACTCATAGATTTGTTCTTAAATTCTTTTAAAGACCCATGTCTAATAGTTCTTGATGCAGACCCCACCCTCTCTGAGGGTCTACGCAACCTTCCAGTCTAAGGATCGCTCAAAATAGGGAGCCAGATTGGCTCTTCAAGCCTTGCTGAGCCCCCATTATAAAAAAAAGGTTTTTGTATTCCATGCACAGGACCAATAATAGACCCATGAGCGCTTTTTCTCTAAGCCTTTTTCTCCTCTAAAATCAAATTTCAGTCTCTATCCCCTTTACTCCTACGCAAATAGCATATGAATCTAGTCTGTGACTAAGCACTGATAACTATGCGCTATTTCGGCGCTTCGACCTTCGACGATCTACCTTTCTTATCCCTCAAATCCTCCAAATGCACAAAACTTGCAAACTGCTGAAACAATAGGCAACAAGATCAACGAACCTCAACATGCACCGAGATCGATGACTTAGGATTTTCACGGGGATTCGAATTTGGCGATTTCTGACCGCATCCAACCCACACAACATTTGCAAAGTATCAATCGCCAAAAAGGGTATATCTGACGACTCCTATTCCACCACCAGATTGATCATTCTACGCCTCTTTCGCAATCAGATCTTCGACGATTTCTCCTCAACAATTTTCCACAAAACTCCTGGATCGCCGAATCGATGAATACGCCCAAGTGTTAAATCGATGGTCCTCAAGCTTCGAATGATGGATGGTTCAAACTTCTCCTCTTCGAGATTCAACGATTTATTTTGGTCATGCACACAAACAACCTTTCATATCTCCCGACGTCGAAAACGCCGAAAGATCTCTCCTTCCTCCACGTGTCCCCTTCCTAATCGACCATTAGGATGGTTTTCAGGACTTCAAAAGTTTTCTTCATGTCTACCCATTAACACAAATTCACCAAAGTGCCACGTTCCCAAGCTATGGGATCTATCGCTGTGCGTCCTCCTCTAACGAGTGGCTGGGATGGAATCTGTCCTTTGGGCCTTCGCGAGTCCTCACAATGCTGCAATTTGTTTCCTTTGAAGTGCCAGACCTCTGGACTTCCATATCCACTACCATGTGTTCTTCCTTTCTTCCTTTGCTCAACAGTCCAAATGAAATCCATACTTTGGGACTCCAGAGACATCGGAATCCACTTCGCTTCTATTCTCCTAGAGTGTATATCCTTCATATCTCCTAAGCTGATGACGCAAGTCGTCGACGATGGATGACCCTGATGAACTCTAGGGCTCTGGTACTTTGGGAACTTTTTTACTTCAACAACTCTCGTCCAAGTTCGTCCAGAGCTTCAAGTATCTGAACTTCAAGATCTGACACCATGTGTACTCTGCGCCGATGTCTATGATGCACTCTGGCCTTTAAAGATTCAACAGACTTCTGACCTTCTAGACCTTTGTACTTCCTTTATCCTGGACTGTTGAACCACGCTCAATCTTTTGACACATGGCCTCACATATCACGACCCAAATACGTTTCGGGCTTTGAGACTTTGAGAGTCTTGTCCCCGTTACGTCCAAACATGAGAAAACTACGAATTAGCGAAGTCCGAAGGATCTAAAGGGTTAAACCCCACACAACTTACCTCAATCCAAAGGTTTCTGTTGCCTGCACTCAGATCCAATGGCTAGGATATTTTCTCCTTCATGCGTGCTCCTCCTTCTGTCTGGACTTCTATCCAACGTTCCAAATCTCTGCTCTAGTCTAGATCAATGACTACTATAGATTATTCCTCTGTTATCTGCGCTTTCCTTCCAATGAAGGATTTTTCTCAACTTTTTCAAAGGGTTGGACTTTGAACCTTCTCGTGCTAGAACGACTGATGGGTCTTGGCTTGCGCTGCACCTCCTGAACTTTGAACTTAAAATAAGTTCGTCTGTGCAGGCCTGGTGCTATTCCTCCTAAGATTTGTTCAACACTTCGATGAAGTGTGAGCACACACTTGCACTTTTCCCATAGTCTGAGACTTGGACTGTTTTCTCCTTCTTCACTTCTTGCAAGGATCTGCACGTACTTGCACTATCTCTCCTAAGCTTTGTAGTTTCTTGGACTTTAGAGGGGTCTCGACTTTCCTATTTTTTTTTATTGTGACGTCCTGGAACTTCTGTGCTCTTCTCCTCTAAATCCTTTTCCAACACTTCAGCAGCGTGTCGTCTTTGTGGATTCCTTACACAACTCCACTCTTTGAGTCCTGGATTCTGAGAATTCACTCACGCACTCCTTGCGCTCTCTGTGTAGACTTGCACTTCTCCTCATGAGATATACCTTCTGGTGTGCCTTCTTGGAAAACTTTTCATAGAACTCGAAATAGGGTTCTCACACACTCCTTGCGCTCGCTCATTGCACTCCTTTCAAAGTGGTAAGAGTATTCATTAACTCTGGTATGTCTTCTTCAGTGTGTTCAACGACTCTGATGTGCACTCCTTGCACAGTTTTCCCTTCTAAGCGTAATGGATTTCTCTGGTGTGCCGACCTTTGAGACTCTTCTCTGAACTCGTAAGAAAGTTCAAGTGCACTCCTTGCACTGGATTCATAGAGTTTTCTCTAACTTTGGTGTGCACTCCATACACAAGCCTAAGAGCCAAAAACTACTCATAAATTCACAAAGATAGAGAAGTCTATCTAATTCCTGCAAAGGGAATAAGTATTCATCTAACAACATCCCCACATATACACATAAAACATTCATAAAATAAACATTCATTCATATAAAAACACAAAGAAACCTCATGGATAGGAAAAATTGCTCTTTTCTATTAATATCTAAATGGTTTTGTACAAAGATTTACAAAGGCTGGACTGCAACATGGTCTTCAACACTTTCTCTCCTCTCCTCTCTTGAGCTCTCTAATGCTCTCTCCTCAACTAATTCCTAACTCTAATGAATTTTTTATACAAGATATTTTTTCAAAATAGGTCCTCCTCGAGCCTTCCCTCCAAGTACCTACTCACATTGAATTTCATTCAATTACATTCAATGGACGTCTAGTCCGAATCATAACTAAGCCTACTTAACTATCAACCATTTAAGGTGACTTCACATGCAACCTGTACAAAGGAACATGGCTCGATTTTCCCTGACCCTTACAACATTTAATTCCATTAATTTGAATTTAAATTTTTTAAATTAGGTTCAAAATGAGAGGGTTGGTGCCTCTCTTCCCTTGGAACCCATTCCTCCTTTTGTGTTGATGCGCTGGTGCGTTTTTTGAGATGGAGAGATGCTCCTACATTAGTTCTCCTACTGCCAAGCAGAGGAAAACATGAATCATGTAATTGCAGAAGTTTACAGAAGAATAATAAGTATTTATAATTATTTATCAAACATTGTTAAATTTAACCATAAACACAAACATTCAACCATCACTTCCATTCCAGTACACAAAGTATGAATTTTTTTATCAGAAACCAAAATCGTGAAGCAACCACTGAGAGGGGTTCCTATTTCCACCCAACCGTAGGCACAACCACTCATGAACCGATTTACTGCTGGCCACCCCCTAGCTAAACAATGATGCTCTGAGAGAGACTCCTTCTTCTTGTTTAGCGATAGTCAGGGACAGAGGTTACTCTCCTCCCACGAGAAATTAGAAAAAAAGTTTCTCTGTACCAAGCAAGGGGGCCTGCAACGAGTACTTCCACAGTCACTCGTTCTATTTGAAACCATATTTATCAGCTTGGACTAAAAACGCTTCCAACAACTTATTGCACCCAAAACAAATTTATTTCTCAGTTCTCCTTCAAACTAGAGAGATGCAAGCGCTCTCCTCTCTTTGGGAGATTAGTCTTCGTTGGGCCTCAGAAATGTCGTATTTTCATCCACCTTTTCCTTCATTATTCATTACATTCCATCGTCCCATTAACCTTTTATTATACCATTTTCATAAATACATTTGGGTTTCACATTATTATTTTCCACTTTATTCATTTTAGTATTATAAGTGAATTTGTGATTAAATATTAGAAATTGACATATTTTCATTATATCTCAAGGTTTGATGAGTTTTATGATGTGTACATGTATATTTGAAGATTTCAACAAAGTCAAATATTACCACCTAGCCTCAAATTCGAATTTCATCTTCAAGCTTTGAAGATTTGAATAATATTTGGGACAATCATTCAAGCATATTCAAAGGAGAAGATCATGGAGATTTTGATGGCATATCTTATCCAAGATTTGTGAGAGATGTGTGGAGGATTTTAAGGGATCATATCTTGTAATAATAGGAAAGTGGTTGACAAAATAGTGGATTTGTAATTATGAGACTCTTATCTTATATTCAAGACTCTCATGTATAAAAGAGAGTGTTCTCTCTTCATTTTGGAGAGTTAGAGATGAGATATTAGACTTAGATTTGCTTGAAGTCTTAGAAGGGGATTCTTAGCTTTGATTTGTATTCTTTCATTTGTCATGCTTTCATGATTTGTCATTTGATTCTTGTAATGTAATTTGAGATAACATTATTGTGTGAGCTCACATGTCTTTTGTCATTCAACTCTTCACATGTTATATTGCTTTCCTAGATTAATTTCCTGCTTTCCTAGTTAGTCTTTCAATGATTTCCTAGATTAATTTCATTTCAACAATTTAGATTAGATTACTTCTACTTCAGTCTTGTATATATAGTGTGTGTGCTTCGTAAGCCTACAAACCTCGAATTGACAAATTAAATAGTTGGGAAAATACTACAACGAAATTAAACGACAATATTTCTGCCTAACATTTTGGCGTCGTTGCTCAGGTTACCAACAATTCAGAAAATGTGTAAACATTGTTTCATACTCGTGTAATTATGATGCACTATTTTGCGGGGAAGACAACTCTGTAGTACTTGACGAGAATTTTTGAGATCTGTTAATTTTAATTTTTTTTACCTTTCATTTGAGTCACTCTCACAACAATTGAAGACAAATAATTATGCAAGGGAAACATGTATAAAAACGTAGTTTATTTCTTTGAGTTTCTCTCATTCGTACTTATTTCTGTTTTGCATGATATATTCTTCACAAATCTCACAATTTTGTTGCAGGATTTGTACTAAGATTTTCCAGGTCTAGAGACGATATCATTTTGCTGCTGAAGAGATTTTTCATGAATAACAACATTTTTTAGAAAAAAATGCTCTGATAAACAGTTTGAAGGAGTTGATCTTCATTATACATTTCATGATGATGCTGTTACACATGTATTTTACACACTGTTACTCCTATCTTTGTAACATGTTGTTACTACACCTATTCATAAACCATTTGGCATCATGATATGCTTACCTAAATTACTCCTTGTCAGTACATTGATCATCCCTGTGTTGAATCCATCTTCCATTTGCCTTATCCATCATAACTTCGCACATCCCTATCTTTCTAAGTTGCATACATCATTTCCTTTATCTTTTTTAGTTCATTTTTTGCCTTTCCAGTTTTCCTTCTGAATAAAACAAACTCCCTTTCCATGATTACATTTCCTTTCCATACACACTATTTCTACTAAAATCTATCTTTTAGTCCTACCGATATTTTTATAAAAGATCACGTTGACTGATGTGGGATTTCTTAAGGCCCACCTTTCAACAGTCTTGCCCCATCGACCTCAACACCTTATCTGGGAAATATACTAGAGTCCATTTTGAGTACCTAGTGGCTTGCATGCCTTAATGGCAAGTTCTCTCGCTGAGGATCATGAGAATACATCAATGTCCCTTGATCATCATATCTTGCAAGTGGCTCGACTTCAACACATCCATTTGCACTTCGCAAGATGTACTCGGGTACCTTGGCTCTCATTGATATCAATGGTGAGTTGCCTCACATTGGTTAACGACATTCATCAATGGTCAGTAAGTTCTCTTCTTGCTTGACATCGACACATCCTTTCACATGATTAGAATTGTACCATCGGGTTTGTAGCAGGTGAAGACTATATACTTTTTTCTGGCTCCCTCAGCAGTAACAACAACATGAATTCAACTATATGAGAGTACTACCATCCACTTTCATACTTCCTCTTTTCCATGATTCATCAACAACAATTCATATCCCTCCACTTCGCATTCTCTGATTCAAAAATTACAACAGTTTCCGTTACAACAGTTACAGTACAACAGTGCAACTACAACTGCAGTTACATTTTCATGATCTTGCAGCAGTGACACCTTCCATCTTCCAACAATCATAGTCACATATTCTTTGCTCCAGTAGTTACAGAAGTTACATCTCCAACAACAGTCACGTTTTCCTAATCCAACAGCTGCAAAAACTACATTTCTATTACATAGTTCATCTACTTTTTGGGTGAGTGGAGGTATGTTGTTTTCTAAGCTTTAATCACACAATTCCTTATATGATGACTTGAATATTTTGGAAAATTTCCTCACCATGCTCTCTTTCCTTCCATAACCTACACTAAGTTGCATGAGGGCATGCAACCGATTCAGTTGGGGAGGGGGGGGGATATATTCACTACCTATTCACTACCAGTATTCCATTTTTTCCACTATTATCACTCCATTTTTCATCTCATTTACTGTTTACCAATTTTTTTTTCCAACGATCCCCTATTGCACTTTGCTTCATATGCATTGATATGCATATTGGCATGATTCATAAAAGATAGAGAAAATGATTTCTTCTACTCAGTGATGCTCTCTTATGGACATTGATAGCTTATTATTTCCAGTGAGTACATAGCTAAATTATTGCAACAAGAAAATCAATAAGTGAAATGAATGTTGTTAACACAAGAACCAACATTATTTGTATTCATGGTTGTCACACAAGAACCAACCATAAGAAAATTTCACATGCTGTTACACATATTTCACATGCTGTTACACATGTATTTTACATGTTGCTACTCCTGTATTTTACATCCTGGAAATATTTCTTATTAAAAATACATCATCAATCAAAGCCATAGTTTAAATGCCAAACATTCTTAAGAATATCCATGCATGGTTGCATGAGGACATGAAACAAGTTCAATTGGGGGGGATGTTGGGCCTCATAAATGTTGTATTTTCATCCAATTTTCCCTTCATTATTCATTACATTCCATTGTCCCATTAACCTTTTATTATACCATTTTCATAAATACATTTGTGTTTCACATTATTATTTTCCACTTTATTCATTTTAGTATTATAAGTGAATTTGTGATTAAATATTAGAAATAACATATTTTCATTATATCTCAAGGTTGGATGAGTTTTATGATGTGTACAGGTATATTTGAAGATTTCAAAAAAGTCAAATATTACCACCTAGCCTCAAATTCGAATTTCATCTTCAAGCTTTGAAGATTTGAAGAATATTTGGGACAATCATTCAAGCATATTCAAAGGAGAAGATCATGGATATTTTGATGGCATATCTTATCCAAGATTTGTGAGAGATGTGTGGAGGATTTGAAGGGATCATATCTTGTAATAATAGGAAAGTGGTTGAGAGAATAGTGGATCTGTAATTATGAGACTCTTATCTTATCTTCAAGACTCTCACGTATAAAAGAGCGTTTTCTCTCTTCATTTTGGATATTTAGAGATGAGAGATTAGACTTAGATTAGCTTGGAGTCTTAGAAGGGGATTCTTAGCTTTGATTTGTATTCTTTCATTTTTCATGCTTTCATGATTTGTCATTTGATTCTTGTAATGTAATTTGAGCATTATTGTGTGAGCTCACATATGTATTTTGTCATTCAACTCTTCACATGTTGTATTGCTTTCCTAGATTAATTTCCTACTTTTCTAGTTAGTCTCTCAATGCTTTCCTAGATTAATTTCATTTCAGAAATTTAGATTAGATTACTTCTACTTCAGTCCTGCATATATAGTGTGTGTGCTTCGTAAGCCTACGAAACTTGGATTGACAAATTAAATAGTTGGGAAAGTACTACAATGAAATTAAATGACAATATTTCCGCCTAATAGTCTCTCGACTCCTCTTCCTCTACCCACAAATCCCTTCCTTTCTTTCCTTCCTCAACAATATTGCGTGGGTCCAAATCCCTAGCTCGTGGTCAGGCTAGTAAGCCTTGCATATGGGTACTCTGACCATCTCCTCATTAACTCTTGAGGAGGGATTCCCAGCTACTAGCCTAACTGGTTATTCATTTCTGGGTCAAAGGATTGTTCTGGGTCTAAGTAATTAAATTTAGTAAGGTACTGGTCTAGTGGGGGTCATCTCAACCATTTCTGGGTCCCCTCACCATCTCTCTCATATCATCATGATCTACCTTGGCAAACCCCCTTCAGAAGTTATGCAACACGATCCATTAATAATAGAAATACATACATTACCTTTTATAACAAAAGGTTCATCAAATCCAACATTCACACATATTCAATCTGCCACAATCTTTTGGTAAGTTATAGTTATATTTACAATATGGGGGAAAAATGGGAATTACAATCCCCTCCCCCTTAAAGGAACATCATCCTTGATGTTCTACCTGCCAATGTGCTCTGCATGTATAGAAGTAAACAAAAATGGGTATGCATGTTTCATGGCATCCTCCATTTCCCATGTAGCTTCATCTGGACCAAAGTGTTTCCTCTGCACCTTGACTTGTGCAATGGTTCTGTTCCTGAGTGGGATTTCCTTCCTGTCTATTATGCATTGTGGTTATGGCAGGAATTCTCCCTCTAGTTCCACCTGAATCATAGACCAATGAATTATAGGATTAGAATCATGTACATATTTCTTCAGTAACGAAACATGGAAAACATTATGTTCCTTCATTGTGGGAGGAAGTGCTAGTCTATATGCTACAAGTACCACTCTATCCAAAATTTCAAAGGGTCCACAATACCGAGGTGACAACTTGGCATAGGCTCCCATTCTCAAGGAGATTTTCCTGGGTCTAACTCGAAGATACACATGATCCCCTACTTTGAACTCTTTAGGAGTCCTTTTTTTGTCTGCATAGCTTTTATGTCTATTCTGAGCTATTTTCAAATTCTGGTTTATCTGAACTACACATTGTTCCATTTATTTTAGCATATATGTTCCGATTTTAATTATGTATAATGGGTTATCCCAACTGATTGGAACCTTGCATTGTCTACCATAGAGGGCCTCAAAAGAGCTAAATTTCAATGACTCTTGATAACCATTGTTGTAGGAAAATTCTACCAGTGGTAGGTAGTCTTCCCACTTCTTGGGCTGATGCATCACATGCATCCTTATCATGTCCTCTAACACTTGGTTTATCTTGTCTGTTTGTCCATCAGTTTGAGGGTGATAGGATGTACTAAATAGAAATTTAGTTTCAAAACAAACAAATAGAGATTTCCAAAAGCTTGAAGTAAATTTTGTATCTCGGTCGGATATGATTTCTTTAGGCATGCCATGCAGTATAAATATTTCTTTCATGAAAATATTGGCAATATCTATTGCCTTGAAAGTTGACTTGACCAGAATGAAGTGAGCAACCTTGCTCAGTTTGTCCACAACTACCACGATGGTGTCATTCTGTTTGGTTGATTTTGGTAACCCTGTGATGAAATCCATGGAGATGATTTCCCATTTCCATTCTGGAATTGGTAGGGGCTACAATAGCCCTGATGGATGCTGGTGCTCTACCTTAACCTACTGAAATTCTAGACTTTTGACTAAGTAATCAAGTCTGTCCTTTTTTAGTCCAGGACAATAAAATAGTTTCCTAGTGGATGTGATCATTTTCTGATAACCAAGATGACCAATATATGGTCTTTGGTGTAGTTCATCCATCACGAACCTCTTCAAGTTGTCACACTTTTGAATATACAACCTACCTTTTTAAGTTAGGAGGCCATCATTCAACAATTGATAAGGCTCATACTTCATCCCTGTGGGCTCTTTCTCTAAGTATGATTTCACAGTCTTGAAAAATGCATCTATTTCTTGTGCACTTTTGACTCTCTCCTTGATGTCCATTTCATAGGCTCTTACAATTGCCAAGTGAATCACTTTCACACTTCTGCTAAGGAAATCAACCACCCTATTTTCTTTTCATTTGATATGTTTTATTTCAAAATCAAACTCACTAAGGAGAGCCACCCATCTAGCTTGTCTAGCATTGATATTTGGTTGATCAAACAAATATATCAACCCACTATGGTATGTCATAAGCACAATTCCTCCACATTTTTAAAGCATGTACTATGGAAGCCATTTATAGATCGTGGGTCACATAATTGATTTCATGCTCATTCAATTTTCTGGATTCGTAGAAAATTACATGTCCTTCTTGCATAAGGACTCCTTCGAGACTTTCCTTGCAGGCATCTGTACACACAAGGAAGTCATTTTTTGGGTCTGCAATCTTCATCATAGGTGCATTGGTTAGAAGGTATTTCAGCTCTTGGAATCTCTCTTCACATTCTGATTTCCAAATGAATTTAACTCCCTTTTTCTAAAGGGAGGTGATTGGGCAACCAATCTTGGAAATCCCTTTACGAACCTCCTATAGTATCCTGCTAGGCCCATAAAGGATATGATATTAGATACATCCTTTGGGGTAGGCCAATCCATAATGGATTTGATCTTGTTAGGATCAATTGCCACTCATTCTTCAGAAATAACATGGCCTAAGTAATGGATTTGTTTCTGAAAAAATTCACACTTACTAAACTTAACATAGAGCTGATGTTCTCTTAGTACTTGAAGCACTAGCTTGAGATGTTCTTCATGCTCTTGCCTATTCTTAGAATAGATTAGGATGTCATCAATGAAAACCAATATAAATTTGTCCAAGAACTTACTAGGTACATTATTCATTAAGCACATAAAAGTGGCTGGTGCATTGGTAAGCCCAAATGGCACCACCACAAATTCATAGAGACCATATATTGTCCTAAATGATGTTTTGTGGATGTCTTCGTCCTTGATTTGAACCTGATGGTATACAGACCTCAAGTCAATATTGGAGAAACATGTATCACCCCTTAATTGGTCAAACAAGTCATCGATCCTTGGCAAGTGATACTTATTCTTAATGGTCATCTTATTGAGTTGTCTATAGTCTATGCACAACTTGAGTGTGCCATCCTTCTTTTTACAAACAAGACTGGTTCTCCCCATGGAGACACACTAGGCCGAATTTAGCCTTTTTACATCATCTCCTTTAGATGTTTTTTGATATGAACCAGCTCTAGTGTACTCATTCTATAGGGTGTTTTAGACACTAGCACTGTTCCTGGTACAAGTTCTATTGAAAATTCGATATATCTTCTTGGAGGTAGATCTGGTACCTCTTCTGAAAACACATACTTCTAGTCTCTTAATATGGGATGGTCCTCTAGGCTTGGTTTATTATTCTCAACCGAGTTCAACACTTGTATTGCATATAAAATAAATCCTTTTTTGCAATACTTCTTTACTTGAAGGGCTGATATTTGTCTCATTGAGACATGCTTTTGAATCCCTTGTAGGGTTATCTTTGTCCCTACTTCATCTTCGCACTCCAAATTTTTATTGTAACAGTCCAATTTGGTTTTATGGGAAGCCAACCATTCCATGCCAATCAACAGGTCATAATATCCTAAAGGGAGCATGCTTAGGGTTTCTTGGGTGGGTAATCCATTCATAATGAATTGGCATGCTGGTATGACCTCTGCTACTTTTATTTTAGTTCCAGTGGCTAGTTGTACCAACCATGATTTAACATGTTTAACTTGCTGCAATTTACATTTATCAATAGTTTGAGGGGAAACATAACTCAAATTAGAACCAGGGTCAATTAAAATGGAAACTAGATGGTTGGTAATCATACCTTCCATATCCACCACTGAAGCTTGGTGGTCAACTTGTCTATTATCCAAAGCTGCATAAATTTGTGGAATTATCCTAGCCACATCATTGACCGTGGTAGCCTCTTGGACGTTGTAGATCCTTCTATTGTTCTATTTCCTATGTGGGAAGTCCCTCAACATATGTTCTTCTCCACAACCCCAACATTTCAAGGGTTATCTCTTTATGTTATCAGTCTTACCTGAGGCTTCTCCAAAGGGTTTATTTCCACTTTGAGATGAAATTTTTTGATGATATACACTTTTATTAGGAAGACTCATCTTAGAAACTTTATCATGGTTCTTAAATATTTATGGTTTAAACCCCTTCTTCTTGAATCCCAAATTACTTTTCTTCTTCCACTCCTCATGAAGTTCTTTCTTATTCTTGAATTGATCATAGCAATACATTGCCTTCTGGATAGTGTCTTCTAAAGTCTTTGGCTCATCAAACTCAATTTTGTCCCAGAAGGACTGAGGTAATCCACTAATAAATCGTTTCATCTTTACTTTTTCATCCTTTATGTAGGGAACACACCTTATCAACTTAATAAATTTGTTGATATATTCATATATTGTGAGTTTTCCTAACTTGAGTTAATAGAACTCCTTGGTCTTCCCATCAAAGTATTTCTATGACAGATACTTCTTCTTGAATTATTTCTCAAATTGTTTCCATGACAAATCCTTCTCAAGGATTCCTTTCACATTCCTAAGGTCCTCCCACCAAATGGATTCCTTTCCATTCAGGTTGAAAATGGATTTTCGAGCCTTTAAGTTTTCAGATTAGTCATGGACTCTGAAGTACTTCTTCAAGCCAAGCATCCAAACTTATGCTTCTTCCCGCTTCTTAATTTCTCCATCAAAAGTGGGGGGTTTGGCTTTCTTAAAATCTTCAGGGTCATGGCTCTTGGAATGTTTCCTCTTCTTTCTTTTCCTCTAGGAGTGTGAACTAGTTTTTCTACTAGAAGATTCCTTGGAGTTGTCAATTTCCTCACTAGAGGATTCCTCCGATGAGTGTCTCTTGGCTCCATGTTGGGCCTTCTTTACCATGCTTTCGTATCTCAGGTGGACTTTTAGTTTTCTTAGTATGATGTCTGTCCACATGACTGACTACTAGTCCATGTTGCAACTACCTTTGTATATATGATAATCTTTGCAGTAGGACTGCACTAATTTCAATTTTATTTTCCTACTCTTTTATCAACCTTTCATTGTTAGCCTTACAACTCAGTAATTCTTCCATGAGGATTCTTATGGTTTCAACCAAATATGGAGGGGTTTCCACTGCCATCCTCTCATTAGATTCCTCGTCTCTGTTGTGGTATCTTTCCCCCAACTCATGGTGTGTCACCATCCCTTACGCTGTAGTTTTCCTGTTGTCCACTGATCACTTGAGTGCTGATAAAACATTTTTTGTTAGTTAATTATCTACTAGTTTATGAACAACACATAGTTCAGATTTTTCAAAACATATAACAACAACAGAAAGTCTCATTCCTCTCTTTAGTAGTGGTTTAAATAATCTTCTTATAAAATGGGTAAGATAGGGTGTCACCCCTAAAAGTTATCTAATAATATTTTCATGTGACTCATTCATGAGCCCAAGCAGGCCAAGTGTTGTTTCTTGCTCCGATAACAATTTGTAACACACTCGACCCCTAAGTACCCTTTTTAGGGATGGGGCATCAAAATTTTTCTTTCCTTAATCATCTTGAATCCTTTCCCTGGGATCATCGTCCCCTTCTGCTCATCAAGATATATCTAACAACTGCTACCCTACCGAAATCTGAGCTCGGGATTGGGAGATATGCCATTCCAAATATCTTCAGGCGTTATCAATCAAGGGCCTCATGGCACCCACATAGGTCCATCTCATTCGTACCATCCCAATTTCCATGAAGTCTCGAAGATTCCCCAACATTCCTACATCTATGATGGAAGTCCATCCACCATCCAATCCAATGGTGAAACTTCATCCTTGTTTAAAACATAAACTTAACTTCATTAAGGGAAATCTAGCGTTCGACACTGAACGCCCCTTTTTCTTTCTACATGCATATCCTCCAGAGTCCCGAATTCCTCAACTTCCAAAGGAGCCCAAAATCTCGTCACATGGCTCCGACCTTCGGTCCTTTCGGCTTATCTACGATACTACACCCCAAACCTCTAGAGTTACGAAGTTCCGGACTCCTGAAGGGTCCACCCTTACATGTGGTGGCATATAAAACACAGAGGCAAGGACAGGTGGGTCCTGAGTACTCTAGCCACCAATAGTTCAAGCGAATATGTACCAGGGGGTGACACGCGAAAAGGAAGAGATGACATGTGGCCCCATCAATGGGTGACACATGCCACGTTCTAATGGAAACATAGGTTATGTGAAAAGTAGGCACAACCACTCCTGAACATATTTACCACTGGCCACCCCCTAACTAAACCATGATGCTCTGAGAGAGACTCCTTCTTCTTGTTCAATGACCGTCATGGATGGAGGTTACTCTCCTCCTCCCACATGAACTTAGAAAATTGTTTTCTATGTACCAAGCAAGGGGACTTGCAACAAGTACTTCCACACTAACTGGTCCTGTTTGTAACCCTGCTTATCAACTTGGACTGAAAATGATGCCAACAACTTCTTGTACCCCGAAAAAATTTATTTTTTAGTTCTCCTTGGAACCAAAGAGCTACAAGAACTCTCCTCCCTTTGGGAGATTAGTCTCTCGACTCCTCTTCCTCTACCTATGAATCCCTTCCTTTATGTCCATCCTCAACAAGATTGCATGGGTTCGAATCCCCAAATCATGGTCAGATCAAGAAGCCTTGCAGATGGGTACTCTTCTCATCTCCTCATTAACTCTTGAGGAGGGCTTGCCAACTACTATCCTGACTGGTAATTCATTTATGGGTCAGAGGACTATTCTAGGTCTAAGTAATTAAATTCAGTAAGGAACTGGTCTGGTGGGGGTCATCTCAACCATTTTTGTTTCCCCTCACCATATCTCTGATAACATCATGATCTATCTTGGAAACCCCCTTCAATAGTTATGCAACACTATCCATTAATAATAGAAATACATACATTAACTTTTATAACAAAATGGTTCATCAAATCCAACATTCACACATGCTCAGTCTACCATAGTCTTTTTGCAAGTTATAGTTATATTTACAAGCTGGGGGAAATAGGGGAATTACATTTCAGTATAGTCAATTCCTTCAACTTGGAAAAGTCCTTTGGCAACTAACCGAGTCTTGTGTATTTCAACACTTCCATCTGATGCATACTTAGTTCTGTAGAACAATTTACATTTGAATAGTTTTCTTCCTTTCGGAAGAGGTACACGATCCTAAGTATCATTTTATATTAAAGAGTGATACTCTTTATTTATTGATGTATCCTAATATGGATGATATGAAGCTTTTTCCTAGAACTGTATCCTAAGATCACGAGTTTTTGAAAATTGAGCCAAAAGAGAAGAGGCTCACTAGAACTGTGAACATGTCTGATGTTGATCTGAAGGATCACCGAAAATATCACTGACTGCTTCTGGTGTTGAATAGACCCATCTAGGAAGTAGTGGTGTTAGCTTAGATTCATGTTCAATGGACTCATCTAGAGGAAAGTGAGAAGGAAGAGGTGAATTTTCATCCTCACTGTCATCATATGAAGAAGAAGAAACCCAAATAGGAATAGATGAAGGAACACATGTCGAAGATGGATTGTAGGCCAAAGAAGGCACAAATGATGAATTAGGATTGCAGGCCAAGATATTTTCATCAAATTTAACATTTGTTGCAATGATAATTTCATTACAATGTGGTTGAAGAAGTTTGTAACCTCTGACATCTTTTGAATAACCAATAATATACACTTCTCACTTTAGGCTGCAATGCTTTCCTTTTCTCATTAGGAATGGGAGCCCATGCTACACTGCCAAATACATAGAAGTGAATTACGTCTGGATTAAGTTTAGTCCATGCTTCTTCCAATTTTATATTTGTTGAAATATTGCAACTTCGAATAATATTCCACCTGAGAGAGAGTTGAATAATATTATTATATTATATTTAATTAGGCCCTATTGTTCCTTAGTAAAAGTCGTCCTTATTGTGCCTTGACAATTAATTGTAAATTAAGAGGGTAAAGTGAAAGGTCATCCTAGACCTAATTATATGCTGGCCATACCACTATTTATAAGAGAGGCCAATGCCTCATTTGGACACACTTACCACACTAGCTTTGCAACTATGAAGAATTGCACAAGTCTTGGAGAACTGCTACTGCAACTGGGGGTGACGTCAATGAGGGTTTTGGTATATCTCTTGGTATTTCTTGGTTAAGTGGTGCACTACTCTTCCTAGTGAAGGAGTAGAGGATGATATTTTGTTTGATCTTTGGTCTATCTATATTGAGGATTTTTTTGCTGGGTTTTCTCCCCCATGAGGGTTTCATAGGATAATTTGTGTGTCTCTATTGTTTCTGTGATTGCCTCTCTTTCAATGATCTTATTTATGCAAGTAATGTGATAAATTATTATAATAATAAAGAAGAACCATAAATGCTAGTTGTATAAGTAAAACTTCAACAAGGTATCATAGTAGGCTTGAAAGAGACCAACTCATAGTTTATAACAAGTGACTAGCCTCAATGCACCCTCTCCAAAATCTAGTTTTCAATATTGCAGTTGCTGCAGAATTATGATTTCTTCATAAACCCTAAGTGTGAATTTTTCCTTGTTTGAGGAGGACGTTGGAGAAAGTAAAAACACCTAGGAACTTTCCCTAGGAGGGAGCATCTATCCCCTAGATCAGAATTCAAAAATTTGAAGCTTGAAAAATTAGGGTTTCCTCATAAAACCCTATGTTGCAGTTGCAGTTGTAGTTGCAGTATCAATTGCAGTTGCAGTATTAGTTGCAATTTTAGTATCAGTTGCAGTTGAAGTTCCATTTCCTTTATGCCAGGTCCTTCATGCTAGTTCCAACACCAGTTGTAGTGGAAGTTTTTGTGAAGTGTTGGGACTAATTTTTATCCTAGTGCACCTTACCCTAGAAAATATCTAGCTACCTTTAAATTAAAAGTTGCAACACCTTTGAAGTTTTAAAGGTTTGTTATTTATTTCCGCTGCTGCTGGATGGTGCCACTACCTACTGATACTGTCAGAGGTATGCACTTACATATGTTTAAACTGTATCATTATTTTAAACGGTATTTGCAGGAGAAAATATTTTTTGTCTAAACAACAATCGTAGATCCAGAGGGATCTCAGATCCAACACATTCATAGGATCTATGCACCCCAGTTTTGATTACTTTGATATGACTCTACTTGTTTTCGAAATATTGTAATCTTATGAATATCCAGGTTTGTTACACATTATTTTGGTCACCTTGATGATGATTTCACAAACATGTGTTCAGGCTCCTAAGATGAATTTTTTCTTGAGAAAAGCAACTTCTTTCCTCCTCTACAAGGTTGCTTTTTAGAAAGGGTCCACAGGTTGCATATATTACACAGTGCGAAAATCTATGATTTCCGCAGGCTACTCTATAGCTGGCCCGCGTGATTTTCGCAGGTTGCTATATAGGCAGGGTGCGGTGACATTCCAAAGCTAAAAGAGGAAAGAGGTTTCACAAAGTTTCTAGAAGGGGAATCTTCTAGAATGTGAGGTGGAGTTCGTATGGTTGCGATCCTATTGGTTTCTCTGATTTGGTGGGATCATCCTCATCCCTTTAACCACTTCACCTTCTCCTATATAATCATGGGATTCTCATGGAAGAGTTTAAGCAAGATTAAGCAGAGAATTGATGAAAGAATAGGCTGAAGACTGTGTGAAGAATCCTATTCCTAGTGATGCTTGAGGCCTCAATTTGTCTATCAAGCAATTGTGGATTATCTTCATGCGAATTTAAGAGAATGTGTATGTGTGTGTTGGAATGAAGGACCACTAAAAGGTAACTTGCAACATCAAGGCATTTCAGTTGTATCTTCTACTTTTCATTAATATGATACGGTGGCATGTCGATTTCCCATAAAATGATTAGTATTTTATTACATGATTCCTTGATCACATGTTTAGGTTGTCATTGAATTCTACTATTGTTTCTTTCACGTTGGTTGGTTTGTGTTATCGCAGATCTGATTCCACAAGAGTATTGGAGTGAAGCAGGGACAAAAAAGATATAAGGAAGCGATTCATAAGGTATGCTATCTATTACTCCTTTGGCAGTAAACTCAATGACCACAACTTAGGGAAAGCGTCTTGTTCCGTATCATTTTGTTCTAGATCTAGGTGGATCTAGGGGGATTAATTCATGTTCGCATCTACCGATTTACCCAATAAAAAAATTGGCGACCTTACTGGGGAAGAACAACTTGATTGTGGTTTTTTGTTGGCCATTTTCTTTTGACCTATTCTTCTTACTTGAAATCAGTCTCTGAGTCTGTGGGAGATCCATTCAGACTCTCTGGGTTTGGAAGTCCACTTAGATGCTTTGCCCTTTTTACCAATTTTTTTGTTTTTTCAAACACTTCCTCACTGCACTTTATAGATAGCCTGCAGAAACCTTTGATTTCCACACCCTGGTGGTTTATTTTAGTGCGAGATTTCTGCACCCTGTCTGTTTCTAGCCTGCATAAACTCTTCATTTCTGCACTGTGTTATGCGTTTGAGAAATTTTTTGGGTTGGGTTTTGGCCTCTGTTGATGCCCAGTTTTTCTTTAGTCAGATGGGAAAGGATTTTTAATGCCAGTTCTTGATTTTTTTTTACTATTTAAGCTTGCTCTTGATTGGTTTTGGAGATCGAACACCTCTCTTTTGATCTTTTTCAAATTTTTGTTTTTGATTTTTATCGAAAATGATATAATCTCTGGATTTGTGTCCAAGTTCTTGCTCGATTAAAAATATTCGATTGGATTTGAAGTTTTAGGTTAGTTACACATTTTGGATTGCTCAATGATCAAAAGACCATTTTTTATTCACATTTGAAGAAACATTTTCTTGTCATTTTTTATTTTTATCTCCAATGAAAGATCGATTTGGGTGCTTTTTGAGTGCTTTATTTTCATTGATTGCTTATCCTTTCTTAGTTCCATCCCTGTTTTGGTTTTTTGAAAGGAAAAACTTAAAGTCTTTCAGTCTTTTAGGTGATCATTTATACATAAAATATTGGCATTCAAAAAATTGAAAGAGAACGAATAGTGAAATTACATTGTTGATGATTGTTTGGTATTACATTCAAAGAAAAGGAATTGTACGTCGTAGTTCACATTGTTCCATAAAAATTATTTCTCCCTACTGTAGATAGAATTCATCGAACGAAAATTTGCATCATTCACTTCTATTTGCATGTTATTGGGTCGAAGTCTTACACAACATTGGTTTCATTCCCGTCTACCTTTTGAGTAACAACAACCTCTAAAAACATTGCGAAATTTAAAAATCAAGTAGTAACTTTTATTTTCTAGGGATCTTTACACCAACATTAGCTAGGTTAGAGATTTGGAATAGGCAATGAGACACACTCTCCAAAGAACAAAACACACAATAGTATCTTGTGATAGGGAGTGTTCAAATCTATTTGCAACATTTTGTCCTGGGAAGCCCTACTCACACAAGGGTCAAACCTGAGGTCGCATTTAGATTGACAGAGTTACTCACCCTGCTTCATTTGTATCAGTGTAGAGATTTAACGTATTATGGGGGTCGCTTGAAGGTTACCCACAATGATGAGTGGAAGTCTCTCAAGTTGATTTCGGGCTCAATACCCTGCCCTTGCGTGTGGATCAGACCGTCGATTGTTTCCCCAGGCATCACTGTGGTTTGTGGTAACTTTAGTAGCCTATCTTCTTAGGGTCTTACATAAGGTGACTGTGGAGGGGCAAGTCTCCACGGTACCTGGAATCGACATTAGCCAAACTCACTCGGGCTCCTTGGAGGGTATACCCACGATTATGTGTGGGATCTTGCACAAGGGTGTAAGTCCGTTAAGCAGGTCGTCAACGTAACTTTTCCACCCTAGCCTAACCCCTTCTTATCTCGGTCTCGCGATGTTGGATTTCATCACAAACTAGTGACTTAGAAACAAGAAGGTTTGTTTTCCTGGTTTGAACTCTAGATTTTATTAGCGAGTGCTATTTGTTTTCATAGTTGGCCATAGTTTTTTTTCGCAAAGTTTTTTGGTTCGGGCAATATTGACCCTCCACACCATTCACGTAGAATGTAAGGCATACCTCTGGAAGATCCAGAAATTTATCAACCCTTTCCTACTAATCCACCGGAGGGCTCTCTTCAACAGATTGAGGTCCAATACACTTCCACTCCATGAGTGGAAAGAACTGACTCTCTAGAAAATTTCTGAATTTCTTCCTCTCTAGAGTCTTTTCAACTTCCTCATGGTTCCGAGAGATGTATTCTTAGACTAAATTCATCTAGAGATCTTGTTGTTCAAACTTTTGGACTACCAACGGGACCTTTCGCATGTCCTGAAGGCCAAGATCCATTTTGGACTACTGACATATCTAGACAGGGTCTTTTCAGAGCCAGTTCAAGTGATGATATACTTGTCGTACCTGAGTCGCCCGAAATGTCTGTTGAGGACATGATACCCCTATATCATTCTCCCATTACAACTACCTATCTGTTCACTGGTTCAGACACCCTGTAAGTTGATCCTAACTCAATCATCCCCCTTCAAATGGCCCACTTTACAATGGTCCCAAATTCTACGACTATTCCCACCAGGACTACGGTGGCTAGACAAGCTCCCATAGACACACCACTTTCACCTAGACCTTCCCCGTCACTTCCTCCTGGGTATAATGCTTTGAATGCTTCTATCCCTATCCCTACTTAGGTTCCATCTGAAGAATCTGGAGTTTTTTCTCCTCCTGGGCACAACCCTGTTGCCGGTTTCATTCCGACACTTCCCTAGCCCCCCTCCGGAGGGTCGTATCCACCTTTCATCGGTGGATCCGACCCTAGTTGCATTACTCAGTCTTTCCCACCTAATTATCAGATTCCTGTTGGTGAATAATTAAACCCTGGAGGCCAATCTAAACACTCATTTGGAGGTCAAACCTCGATTGGAACACAACCTCCAGTTGGAGGAAAACAACCACCCACCACACTCTATGGACATAACATATCGACAACTTTGGCCCAGTATTGGAATTTTCTTACCCAGGGTAACACTCAATTGACTGGGGGGGAACAACCTCAAGTCAACTCTTTTATACCCCCTAGTACGGGCCAACCCTAGCTCAAGACTTCCAATCCCATTTGGGGTTCGAACGTTCAATCTAGTGTCCCTTTCCAAGGGAACATCCCTAATCAGTACAACCCCACGGGCTACCTGCCTCCACACCGAAAACCTAATCTACCAGGATCTTCACATCATATGCAAACTTCTTACAGTCCTATTAATATACCGATGAGACTTCCTCCCCAAAGTCACCAGTACCCTTACGTAAATAGACAATTACCCTTCTTAGCCACTTTGAATTTACCCGACTTGTCTAGGATTTTGAATGACACTATCCATCACTCTCCTCATTGGACTGTCATATCGGCCAAATTACCATCCGAAATTCCTAAGTTCAATGGTAAACTAGGAGAGGATCCGAACAATCATGTAATGAATTTCCACCTTTGGTGTTCATCCAACTCTTTGATGGATGACTCCATTCAATTACGTCTTTTTTAACGAACTCTCACAGGTTCAACCATGAAGTGGTATATAGAATTACCACGAGGATTCTTCACCAAATTTAATAACCTAGCCATGGATTTCCTCACTCACTACCAGTTGCCAATTCGTTATGAAATGAGAACCGAGATTTTGAATTCTTTCAAGAAAAATAAAGCCACTCATAACTCTGATCACATTCATGAGTGGAGACGAAGATGACGTTTAATCAAACTCGATCTTCCCGATCCGTTATTGGAATAATGGTTCATGAAATCCTTCGTGAATGACATATATAAAGAAATTTCCATGTGTGGAGTTGTCACAGAAGAACAGGTGATCAGTCATGCCCAGTACCTCTATCTCGTTTATTCACAAATGGGTACTCTTTACAATTTGCTCCTTGGCGTACCTCATCCTTCTACCACAACCACCTCAACAACCCCAATAACTTCTCATGTTGCTGATGGTGTGATAGGTACTTTCCATGCTCAACCTCATTCTACGCAGGCCTCTCATACCAATCCAAAATCCCATTCTTCTAATGTACAAACTGCTCCGACGCCCACTCCTCCCACCGGTAAAACTTCAGAAGTGAACTTTGTTCAATCGAATCCTACCGGTAAGAATAAATCTAAAAAAGGGAAGGGTAGGAATAAGGAGGATAAAAATAACAACCCACAATCCAACAAGACTAAGTCACAACCTGCTGATGACAAGGACAAACACAAACCTCACTATCCTTTCCTTATTTGTGGTGATGATCACTACACGAAGGACTATCCGAGATGTGCCGAGGTCACAAAGTTCCTTCAAGGGACCCCAAAACCTCCTACACCTGCTGTCTTGTCTCATCCCTTCCCTTCTCAACAACAGGCTCAATTGGTCATCCATGATCAACCTTCTTCCTCTACTACCTCCTACGTACTTATGTGTAATGGTGATTCAAAGAAGAATGACATCACACTTACTACTTGTGCCAAAGATTACTTTTCCTCCAAGGAGAAAGTTGACGATATACCACCTTTGTTGGTTCAACAATCTCCCTTGGCTCCACCTTCCAATGGTCCTCTTCATCTTGAACAACCGAATCCCGATACAGTCCTTCATCCTCTTCCCAAGGGCATGGTTCGAAAGTCTACTTTCAATCCTCATGCTCGTGCGGCCCAAAACTACAGTATTGTAGAGGATCTGGTGCAAGCACCGTCTGCGATGTCATCCCTCGAAGTCCTTTAGAGTTGTCCTACACAACGGAAGGCACTTTTGAAAGATGTTGGTGGAATCGAACCTACATATATGAATTTAATAATATTTGACTTGGAAGATCACATTTCAAGGCTACCCCCTCAACTCGCATTTCAAATACAAGTTGTTGTCGTCGACAAGAACATTTGTAGAATAGTTATTGATGTGGGTGCCTTGATGTGTGTCATGTCTATTTCCTGTTAGAAAGCCATTGGATCTTCTTCCTTAACTGAATCACACAACACGCTTAAAGCCTTTAACGACTCTGACTTTAAACCTTACGGTGTACTCCCTTTGTTTCCTATTATGTTAGAAGGAAAAAAAATCAACGTTGAAGTTGAGGTCTTTGACACACCTCTCGATTACAACCTTTTACTTGGCCATAGATGGATTGATTCCATGCGTGCATTCATGTCTACTCTTTTCTGTATCGTGCGTTTTCCACATCAGGGAAAAGTAGTTAAAGTAGACCAACTGGCCTTCTTTAACTTTGATACACATACCAACAATGTACCTTTCATTGCAAAGACACCCCCTGGGTATGAGAATGTCGGTGTGGGTCTACTAAAAGATTCAACTCTGATGGGTACATTTACGATCCCACGACCCGACGTTCCACCTCCTTTGGTTGCCTCGATTAATATGATTTCCACCTCCATCCGTGAAAATCCCTCATATTCTGACCCATGGATAGTACCCGAACCCGATGATTATCTTCACTATGATGACCAGATGCCTTTAAGTCTGGTTGAATCTGCCTACCAAGCCATTTAATCGACTAACCCTTCTACTCCCTCTCTTGGTGATTCGTCTCCTGACCTGTTTCGTGTTATTTTTCCCATGGAAAAGATGATTATGTCAGTTATGTCGATGGAAGATACCCCTTGGGATGATGGGCATCATCATTCCATTCTCTTTCTCAAACATCACACCATCGAGAGCTACCAACAGATCTCGACTCCGTCGACTGTTGTCGTTATTTATTCGATTCCTGAATCCACACACGATGTGTTATATGAAGGGAACTTAAGTAACATTTCACCCACCATACCCCTCGACATATCTATTAAACCTGGAGTTGTCGAAAATCTCCACATTGGAGCTTCATGTTCCACCAATGAGGTTGTCACATATAAGTCACTTTTTCAATTATTTCGTGACATCTTTGTGTGGAGCTATGAAGAGATGCCAGGTGTTGAACCTGATATTGTTGTACACGAAATTAATACCTACCCGGACGCTAAACCCATTTGGCAGAGACTTCGCCCGATCCACCCCCGTAAAGCAGCTGCTATCAAGCTTGAAGTCGAAAAACTTCTTAAAGATGGCTTTATTTATCCTATGGCTTTGACTGATTGGGTATCCAATCTAGTTCCAATTAAAAATAAACAAGGTACGATCTGTGTCTGTGTTCATTATAGGTATATCAACAAATCTTGTCCTAAGGACAACTTTCCTACCCCCTTCATTGACCAAATCATCGACGATTGCGCCGGAAGTGAAATCTTCTCTTTGATGGACGGTTCACTAGCATATTTGGGCCATTTTGTGACGGTTGTTTCGACGCTATTGTGACATTATGTCGTTGATATGGCGACAAATCTAGATTCTTTGAAACGTCAGTTTATGTGACGTGGCATTTTCGACGAACTTGATCAAATGTCACAAAAGAGACAATATAGGCAAACAATGTGAAACCAACTTTTCGTCTAAATTGCGACAACAACTTTTATAGCAAAAACAACGCATCAATAGAAGTTGTCGTCGCATATGCGACGACAACATTTCATTGTTTATATAGCTAAACTGTCACATTAATATAAGTTGTCATCGCTTATTCGACGACAACTTTTTGTTGTTTATGTAGCTAAATCGATGCATCAATAGAAGTTGTCGTCGCCTATTCGACCACAACTTTTTGTTGTTTATGTAGCTAAACCGACACATCAATAGAAGTTTTCGTCACCTATTAGACGACAACTTTCCATTGTTTATATAGCAAAACAGTTGCATCAATAGAATTTGTCATCGCATAGGCGACGACAACTTTTCGTTGTTTATATAGAAAAATCATCGCATCAATAAAAGTTGTCGTCAGATATGCGACGACCAAAATTTATTTAGAAAAAAAATAAAAAATTATTTTGGGCATCAATTTTGATATTAATATTAATATTACCATTTTCATATTAATATTACCATAATAGAGTTAAGACTAGTCTATTATATGAAAGTTCACAATCATTCACATGATAAGTTTCAAAGGCATAACTAAAATATGTTTCTCTCTTTAATAAAGATTATTGGTTTAACATCAATCAAACTCATTCATAGTATTCCTAAGACAAATTCCTCTTACCAGACATCTACAACACCGTGGATGAAAGGTATCTTCACTTTTAAACATGACAATCCTTAGGAACAAGGTTAATACATTTAAACCCATATACACTAAATAAAGGTAAGGATCATCAATCTATCAACCTCTTAACCTTATAGGTAAACAACTCATCAATCAATAGGCCATTGAACATGTGAATAAATAATGCATAACATTTATACATGTCAAAACCTCCAAAGGGTGGACACCATTAAGTCTTGATGCTAATACCAATGAGTGATCAAATATAAGCACTTACATCAATATTAGACATCTTCATATTGGTTACAAAATAATCTCTAATCAACAACTTTATATAGTTATGAATATGAAGGGAAAAACTAGTTTCACTTATTCAAGAATAATCGGTTATGTTAATATGGCATCAAAAACACTATCATTCACTATGATTTAGCCCATACAGGTCCCTATTGCCTGCCTCTAGTATTAATATTTTAGGTTGCAATTTTAATATTAATATTAATATTACCATTTTAATATTAATATTACCATATCCTCCAAGTGGAACATGGTTTCTCCTACAATTCCTTGGATAATGGGGATTGGTCTCAATTCTTTGATAATGTGCATGAGAGGACAATAAATACCTTAGGCTCTAAATGAATCTTTCGGAGACCTACAAGGGCCATGGACAATGCCACAAACCACAAAACATGCCCTATGTAAGATATCATTATCATTAGAGTGGTATGTGGATGCCATTAGAAGGTTTTATGCATTAGGGATGGGTACTAGATCCTTGACCATGGTTGGGTCAGAAGTCGAGGGAATTAGGACCTAAGTTAATATTCTTGATGCAATAGGCCATGATCAAGGCCTCAAACTACAACATAGTTCCTTTAAAGTGAATCGTTGTCATATAAGTAGGATACGAGTATAATAATGAGTTTTTTCCTAGTAGGAATGGGTCTCAAGGACTTTACCATAACAAAGGGAGGACAATAAGGGCCTTATTCCATAAATGGATTTGTAAGGCTCAATATCCATGAACATCACCTTCAAAATAATCCCTTTAGAGGAAATATTTGGCCTCCAAGTTGAATATGTGTACCATTATGAAATATTTTGCACTAGGGACATGTGCAATAAGTAATTAACCATGGTCAAGTGAGGAAAATAAGGCCCTTGGGTCATTTATGAATCCTTTAGGGATTAAGGGACATAATCAATGCCCTAAACCACATAACATGTTGTCTATAGGGAATCATGAACCTTTGAGTGAGATATGGGTATTGTTATAATATTTTGTGTATCAAAGATGGCTATGAAGGATTTTTGTTGTACTTGTTTAGAATCTCATTATTCGTATTCTATACTACAAAAAGTGAGCCTAGAAACCATAGGGAAGACACCTTGACTTGGGTCTACCCTTTGTCTAAAGTGAAAAGGAGAGTTGGTGAGGTGACAATGGCCAACATCCTAGTTCGATAAATCTTCAGCTAGGTGTTGGACTTTACATTTTGGGTATGAGATTGTGTGGAAACATTTTTCCACCATTGTCGAGGATAAAGTTTGTTTCCTAGAAAACATCAATAGATTAGCTACACCTTTTGGATGAGGGTGCATTCTTGAAGATCTATTCTCATCTTGACGACCCCATTGAGGGAATAAGTCTTTTTCTCTTTGCATATTTGAAGACTTGTTGTTTGTAGGTGAAGCAAACAACAATTGAAGACATCAAAGATTCACCTTGGTGAATCCACTCATCTCTATTTGGAAAGTATGAAGGTATATCTTGT